>CM069233.1:19852312-19989886 GCA_035582765.1 Acer negundo
CTCCCAAGAGTTCTTGTCAGTAAAATTGCAAGGCTAAAATTGAAAACGCTGGTTGTTATGTTAACAATTAGGTGGGACCTAGTCTAACTAGTAAATGGTGCGAACTCCCAAAGGAGGCGTAACATTTATAGGTGTTAGATCACCGTTGAATTTTATGATTGAGTTATTTATTTAATTCAAGATAAATATTTAAAAAGTGCTTTATCATGATTATTTACTTATATATGTTTTGTTTTATTCAGAAATCATGACCCCATCACTTATGAACATCCTGAAAGATAACACTTTAACTGGAGATAATTATGTCACATGGAAAAGGAAAATTGGGTTGTTGCTGCAAAGTGAAAAACATAAGTTTGTTCTAACTACTCCTAAACCACCTGCTCCTAATAATGAATCTAGCATAATGTGTAGAGATGAGTATGAGCAGTGGAAGACTTCAGATGATATGGCAAAATGTTACATTATGGCCACTATCTCCGACGTGTTGCAACAGCGGCATGAAGGAATGGAGTCCGCTGCTGATATAATGATGTCTCTAGAGGAGATGTTTGCTATGAAGTCTAGGACGACTAAGAGAGAGGCAGTGACTGCTTTTATGAATCTTAGGATGAAACCTGGACAGGCTGTGAAAGATCACATGATGAAAGTCATAGCACATCTCAAACATTGCTGAACTGCATGGCGCTGAGATAGATGGTGAGACAAAGATTGATATGGTTGTCAATTCATTGTCAGATTCCTTTGATCAGTTCAAATTGGACTACACTTTGAACAAAAAGGAATACACCTTACAAGGCCTGATACAAGATGTTCAAAGTGCTGAAAAGATCCTTGTGAAAGGCAAAGGTCAAGAGATTCATATGGTTGGTAGAGTTGCTACTGTTAAGACCCATCAAAAGGTCAAGAAACAACGGAAGAAAAAGCAACTTGGACCTACCAAGAAGGAGACCAAGAAAGTAACCAAGATTAAAGAGAAATGCTTCCTTTGTGGTGAAAAGGGATATTGGAAAAGAAATTGCCCAAAGTCCCTAAATAAGAAGGAAGAAGGTAATGTTAATTATCTAGAAACATGTTTTTAAATTTGATTACAGGATTCTTGGATCGTAGACTCGGGAACCCAGCAATCATGTTGTTATTCCTGCGGGGAGTTTCGAAAGGAGAAAGGCTGATGAGATGAAATCAATTTGCGCTTGGGCAACGGAACGTTAGTGTACGCAAGTGCGATGGAGATATTCGAAGGTTTATTTGGATTCTAGAAGGCATTTAGATTTAATAGACGTTTATTATGTACCTCAATTCAAGAGGAATTTAATTTCAGTTTCTTGTTTGAATAAATTTGGATATTCGGTTACTTTTAATAAAGTTTTTATTATTAGTAAGAATGACAAAATTATTTGCCAAGGTACGTTGGAAAACGATCTATACTTTTTGCATAGAAATATCTCTCACTCGTTAGACACAGAAATAACGGAACCTATTCATAAAAGAGTAAAATTATCAACAGATGAAACCTACCTTTGGCATTTACGCTTAGGTCATATTAACCTTAATAGGATTAAAAGATTGGTAAGTGACGGACCTTTAAGTGACTTAAAGGTTGATGATCAACCAACTTGTGAATCTTGTTTGGAAGGTAAAATGACCAAAAGGACGTTCTCTGCCAAAGGTGCAAGAGCCACTGAATGTTTAGGATTGATACACACTGATGTATGTGGACCTATGAGCATTCAAGCTAGAGGTGGATATGAGTACTTCATCACCTTCACGGATGATTACTCAAGATTTGGTTATGTGTATCTCATGAGACATAAGTCGGATGCTTTTGACATGTTCAAAGCATTCAAAGCTGAAGTGGAAAAACAGCTTGAGAAACACATAAAAATCTTGAGATCTGATCGTGGTGGAGAATATCTATCTGGTGAGTTTCAGCGGATATCTTATTGATAATGGGATAGTTTCTCAGTTTTCTGCACCAGGTACACCTCAACAGAATGGGGTAGCAGAAAGGAGAAATAGAACTCTTTTGGATATGGTTAGGTCTATGTTGAGTTATTCAACGCTTCCTATTTCTTTTTGGGGATATGCTTTACAAACTGCTATATACATTCTAAACGATGTACCATCTAAGTCTGTTCCTAAAACACCGCATGAGTTGTGGACTGGGCGCAAGCCTAGTTTACAACACTTAAGGATATTTGGTTGTCCTGCGCATGTGTTAAAAGGAAAGACAGAAAAGATGGAGTCCCGTTCAGAAACATGTATATTTGTAGGGTATCCAAAAGAAACTAAAGGATATTATTTCTATAGTCCTTCAGATCTTAAAGTATTTGTTTCGACAAATGCTAAATTTCTGAAAAGGACTATATGAATGATTTTGTGCCTAGAAGTAGAATTGTCCTGAATGAGATGTCAGGAGATACAATTCCACGAGAGGTTGCACAACCTAACCCAATTGTAAGTTCCGATCCAACACAAGATCAACAACCTACCATTCCTCGTCGTAGTGGGAGGGTTAGAACACAACCCGAAAGATACATCGGTCTGGGAGAATCAGTGGAGAATCTCCGGACGACGATGATCCCTATACGTACAAGGAAGCTATGGAGGATGTTGATAGTCGCCATTGGCAAAAGGCAATGCAATCCGAGATTGAATACATGTTCGATAACAAAGTCTGGTCCCTTGTAGACTTGCCTAAAGGGATAAAACCCATTGGGTGCAAGTGGGTATACAAGAGGAAAAGAGGTATGGATGGAAAGGTGGAAACCTTTAAAGCTAGATTGGTAGCTAAAGGGTATACACAGAAAGAAGGTATCGATTACGAGGAAACCTTCTCTCCTGTGGCCATGCTTAAATCCATTAGGATACTCTTATCCATTGCAGCATCTTTAGATTTAGAGATTTGGCAAATGGACGTCAAGACAGCTTTCCTAAATGGAAGTCTTGACGAAAGCATCTACATGATGCAACCAGAGGGATTCATTGAAAAGGGCCAAGTGGATAAGGTATGCAAGTTGCATAAATCCATATATGGATTAAAGCAAGCATCCAGATCCTGGAACATAAGGTTTGATCAAGCTGTCAAAGGTTTTGGATTTATTCAGAATCCTGACGAACCTTGTGTATACAAAAGGATTAAAGGCGACAAGTTGGTTTTCCTGATTCTTTATGTTGATGATATACTACTCATTGGAAACGATGTAGGTGTATTAACATCGGTAAAAGAATGGTTAGCAAAACAATTTGATATGAAGGACTTAGGAGAAGCAAGTTTTATTCTAGGTATCCAAGTAATAAGGGATAGAAAGAATAGAACGATTGCATTATCCCAAGCTTCATACATAGACAAAATCTTGTCTAGGTTTTCCATGCAGGATTCCAAGAAAGGTATGTTACCTTTCAGACATGGAATCAAGCTTTCTAAGGAACAAGTTCCTAAGAATGAGCATGAAGAGCAATTCATGAGTAGAGTTCCATATGCCTCGGCAGTTGGAAGTCTCATGTATGCAATGCTCTGTACTAGACCGGATATTTGTTTTGCTGTTGGCATAGTTAGCAGGTTTCAATCGAAACCTGGACCTGATCACTGGACGGCAGTCAAGCATATTTTCAAGTATCTTAAGAGAACGAGAGATAATATGCTTGTATACTCTGGAGGGGATTTGGTTCCCGTTGGGTATACAGATTCTGATTTCCAATCAGATTCTGACTCCAGAAAATCCACATCAGGGGTTGTGTTTACTATTGGAGGAGGAGCAGTTATATGGAGGAGTATCAAGCAATCTTGTATTGCTGATTCCACCATGGAAGCTGAGTATGTTGCTGCATGCGAAGCTGCCAAAGAGGCTGTTTGGCTCCGCCAATTCTTGATTGACTTAGAAGTGGTTCCTAGTGCGAATAAGCAGATCACTATCTACTGTGACAACAGTGGAGCAGTGGCTAATTCGAAAGAACCAAGAAGTCACAAGAGAGGTAAACACATTGAAAGAAAGTATCATCTTTTAAGGGAGATTGTTCAAAGAGGTGACGTGACGATTACGAAAATCGCGTCAGCAGAAAATCTAGCGGATCCCTTCACAAAGGCTCTACCTCAGAAGAGTTTCGATGGGCATCTAGAGAATATGGGCTTGAGAGATATGACACATTTGCTATAGCGCAAGTGGGAGATTGTTAGGATTATGCTCAATAGCAAGAGTGTAATGTTGTAATTAACAATCTTTTTCATATTAATAAAGTGATTTCTGGTTTAACAAATCGTATAGCATTTATAGTTTATATTATAATTGTCAAAGTAAATAATCATAAGGTCTAAAGACTATGGGAAAAGAAGAATTGTTCGTACATCTGGATATGTATGTGGTAGACACAATTCTTTAGTTAGTCTTGAATATTGTTCACAACTTAAGTTAAAGGTTGGGCACCTTTATCTTGTTAAAGTTGTAGAATTCTTTTGCTAGCATTTGAGTGGGATCAAATGAGATATGATGAGTCTAAAATCATCGGAGTGTCTTCGAGCAAAAGGATCTAGTGCACTGGGTGCATTGAACTGGATCACAATGAAAAGCTTTATCTAGAACCGTCAATAGATAATGGTCTTTTCATTATCAGGACAATCGGAGAGTCTATCTTAATCCTGAGATAAATGATGGACTTATGGTTGCAAGTGATATCATTTGAGTTATCAATGAGTACGATTATATCGCATAGTCTATCCTCGATAGTTTGGTGATATTCATTTGTTAATCGATAGAGGACTTCATTTATAGATATGGACATCGTGGCTCCATTTAATTAAATGAGAGTATAATATCATCATATGGATGTTTTGAGGTAATTGGATATTAAATCTCAACGTTGAGTTTTCAATAGTGTCTATTGAAAACATGGCTTCTGGACAAGTCAAAATATCCAAGTTCAAAACGTGTCATATGAGTAAATATGGTAACTTGGAGAGTTATAGGCGGTCTATGAACTCTTGGCGATTACTGATATTAATCACGAGGATACACTATCTCCAATATGATTGTCTAGGGTATGAATGAGGAGCATCTTCCTTTTCTATCTTTATTTAAGAGTTCGGTTTTAGCTCTTTAGTGGAATGAGTTAAAATTAATGGATCGGACCTAAGTGAATCATTTGTTGATTGTGATTAGGTTATGTCTATTGAAGCTTAAATTTAGATGGCCCGCCAAGATCCCCAATCCACACGGACTTGCATGGATCACTTGATATATTCTACCGGACCAATTTAAGGGTCCATCTAGAATTGCATTTAATATATTAAGAATATAATTTGCACATTATTTAAGTAATGGGCTGCTCAATTATATTAATATATTAATGAAAGACATGTGGGCTTGTTTCTTTTAGTAAGAATGGGTCTGGTTCACATGTGGGCTTTTTTATTTAAAGTCCAATGGATTAAATGAAATAGGAAAATAATATTAGGCCCATCTTATATATAAGTGGGGCGGCTAGGTTAAGTTTTGACCTAAAAATATTATTTTGTTTCATTTGTTTTAATTAAATAAGAATTAATTGATTTATTGATTAATTGTTTAATTAAAGAAACAAATCTTTCCTAAAAGTAAAAGACTTGTTTGATAAGTAAATAAATAAATTAGTATTATTTATTTAATCAAATAAGGAGTCTTTTTTTTTTTATTTAGTCAAATAAAAGAATAAAAATAAAAGAGTTGGATTAGGGTTTGAAGTCTATAAAGTTAAAAAGAATTAGGGTTGAATTTCAGTCACCCTATATAAGTGACATGATGAAATTCGGCCAACCCTAATTACATACTACATAGAATTCGGCAACCCTAAAGGAAAAAGAAGAAAAATTCGGCCAACCTATATATATGTTCTTATAGGGTTCGGCCACATCAATTAATTGGTGCTTGAGTTTTTATTTTCTTTCTTCTTCTTCTTAATTCTAAGAGAGTTTTTATTCTAGAGAGACAAAAAGGAGTGAAAAATTATTCTTTGATAGTATACAATTGCTTAAACATCAATAAGCTTGTGTATACGATATCGATCTAGGTTCACGCGAGTTTCGATCATAAGATTGTGAACTCAAAAGTGACCGGAATAATTTTGACATTCTTTTGATTGTTTTGTGACTAACAAAGAAAAGAAAGTATTTGTTTGGTCCATTCACAGGTTTGCAATTCAAAGGAAAGGGAGACCACGCTCCTAGGTGATCCACGTTCGTGCTCGGATTGAAGGTCTTGCGGATTACCATCGACGTAAGTCAATCGGATCACGCGACAAGAGGTAATTTACTTTTGTTGATATATATGCATGTTTATTGATTAAAAGGGTTTAAGGTTCATAAAGGAAAAATTTTAAAAGTCACTAAATCGTCTTTAGTATCGCTTCCGATGCGTGTAACACTTTTATTTGTTTATTTTTCCTCAGAAGGGCATGCGTCAAAGGAATCAAGAACTGTGACGTCTGTCAACGATGCAAGCATGAGAATACAAAACCTGCCGGCCTACTCCAGCCATTACCAATTCCACTACAGGTATGGACTGACATTTCTATGGATTTTGTTGAAGGGTTGCCGGTTTCTCAAGGGTTTACTGTCATCATGGTGGTAGTGGACCGTTTGTCTAAATACGCTCACTTTGTTCCGCTAAAACATCCATATACGGCATCCTCAGTTGCTAAAGCTTTCATTGATCACATTGTTCGCCTTCACGGAATGCCGAGGTCAATCGTGAGTGATAGGGACAAGGTATTCGTGAGTTCATTTTGGAAAACTCTATTTCAATTGCACGGTACCAGCTTGTCGATGAGTTCCAGTTACCATCCGCAGACCGATGGTCAGACGGAGGTTGTTAATCGCACATTGGAACAATATCTGCGTTGCTTTACAAGTACACAACCCAAAAAATGGATGGAATGGTTATCTTTGGCTGAGTACAGTTACAACACTTCAGTGCATACTGCCACCAAAATATCCCCATTCGAGGCCGTTTATGGTGTGCCTCCCCCATCCCTGCTCTCTTATGTTCCGGGAACCACTAGAGTCCAAGCTGTCGATGACCTCCTCCGCAGTAGAACTGAACTGTTGCAGGATCTGCTCCTCAATTTGAATGTTGCCCGGGATAGGATGAAAATTCAAGCAGATCAAAAGCGTAGGGAAGTGATCTTCAATGTCGGAGATTACGTTTACTTGAAGCTTCAACCATACCGACAAAATTCAGTCGTTTTTCGGCGTTCTCTCAAGTTATCCCCTCATTATTTTGGGCCCTATCGAGTGTTAGCTAGGATTGGTCCAGTTGCCTATCGGTTGGAATTGCTTGTTGGTTCTTTGATCCATGACGTGTTCCACGTTAGCCTTTTAAAACGACATGTGGGAACTACACCTCCAGCCTCTCCAGTTCTTCCTCCAGTTTCGGGAGCTTCTACACTGCTTCCTCAACCAGAGGTCATACTTGACAAACGTATCATTCAAAAGGGTCGGTACCGCCCGAGAACAGAGATCCTGGTTAAGTGGTTAGGTGCTCCAGTCGAAGACGCCACCTGGGAGAATCAATGGCGCTTTTCTCGATCATATCCCGAGTTTATCCTTGCAGACAAGGATTGTCTGAGCGGGGTGGAATGATATGGCTAGAATCGTGCCATACATGCTACATGGGGGAAAGGAAATCATACCTGATTGTGGGTTGTGGTGGTTATTTACAGTTATTAGTTTTGTTGTTGTTTCCTGATAAATTGGGAATTCATGAGTGCTCATGACCACGTGTGAGATGGTGCAGTTCCATGATCACATAGTGGAGCATATTCCTATTTTTATGTTGAGTAGTGGGTGTTGTTATTCACTTGTTATTTACTTGTAACTCTCTCGAACCTAAAGCCTATAAAAGCTGATGGTATACGATTGAGATTGATAATGTGATGAATGAAAATAAACCTTTCCTCTTAAAATCTCTTCCTTTCTCTTCTACAAATTCTTTTGTGTAATTGATACACATCAGTAGATTGTCGAGTTTGGAACATGTTCTTCAAATTGGTTAAAGGAAAATATATATATATATATATATATCATGGTCTTAATTATGTGTTTTTTATTAAATAATAATAATAATAAATACTAGAAGAAAATCTGACCATACAAATCCCCTAACCAAAGCTCAAGGTTCATTGCGTCTCTCTCTCTCACTCTCTGTCTCTCTCTGTATTTTGAGACTATATATACATCTAACATCTTCTCTTTGTTTATCATCCTCCATCCTCCACAATCCACGTATACATTTATTCTCCACCCTTGAATCTCTGAAAACCATTAACTATTAGTGAGCATTAACCACACACACCTCCAAGGCTCCAATCCTTTTGCCTTTTTATAAAAATTTTCACCAGTTGTTTTGATGGAAGCAGATAAGAAACATCAGCAGCAGCTAGAAGAACAAGTGGAGAACAAGTGGTTGATTCCAGGGCTGCCTGATGATATAGGTATGGAGTGTTTGATAAGAGTCCCTCATGAATTCCATTCTAACATGAAATCAGTCTGCCTCAAATGGCAATACTTGATTTCAGATCCTTCATTCTATCATCAAAGACTCAGATCCAACACAGCTGAGCATCTTGTCTATCAAATCCAACCGACCCACATCATGATTGATGATGATGATGTCATCAGTAGCAGTCAGAAGAAGCAGAAGCAGACCCAACACAACACCACCCACCACCCCCCCCCCCCCGACCTGGCAAAGAATGATCCCCAACTTTGAAATTCCAATCTTCTGTCAGTGTGTAACCCTCCAATCTTTCGGAAATTCCAAGTTGGTGCTTTTAGGTGGTTGGGACCCCAAAACACTTGAACCAGTAAGTGATGTGTATGTTTTGGACATAATCAAAGGATGGAGAAAAGGAGCTTCCATGTCAGTGGCAAGGTCTTTCTTTGCATGTGCAGTGGTAGGAGGTACAAAAGTGTATGTTGCAGGAAGGCATGACAATCAAAAGAATGCACTGAAATCAGCACAAGTGTATGAAGTGGATAGAGATGAGTGGGGGTTTTGCCATAGATGGAAGAGGAGAGAGACGAGTGTATGGGGATGTGTTGGGATGATAGGTTCTGGGTTGTTAGTGGATATGGTACTGAAACACAAGGAAGGTTCAGGTCGGATGGAGAGTGCTTTGATCCTGCAACTACCTCATGGTCCAAATTTCATAATCTTTGGCCATTTCAAAGTTTGAGTCCCAAATGCAACACCACCAGCACACGTGGTGGAAAGCAATGTGAATGGCTGTGGTTCTTGGGAAATGAACAACAACAACAACACTTTGAGCATGAGGAGAGGAGGTGCTCAATTGTGCAACTACCCAATAGCGTAATTGGGACATCTTCTTGTGTAAGTGTGACCATTCTTGGTCTTGGTGATCATCAATGCAATCAAAAGGTGTTTGTGATGAGTGGCAATGGATCATCATTGAAGAAATGCAATGACTGTGAAAGTGAAGGAGCTTACATATTGGAGAGAGATACAAGTAATGGTAACACCAAGTGGCATCATGTTCATACCCCTCTTGCCTTCTCTGGATTCCCATACTCTACTTCTCACCTCCTTATTTGACTAAGCCTTTGCTTGGTGGTGTTTGTTCATAAGTCATATAAGTACAATAGGTTGCTGCCTCTTATCAACTTGTTTAGAATACCATCATTTTCAGGTGTTCATGGATAATTTTGATGTGGTATTCAAGTTTTACACGTAACTATCATGTACTTCATTGGAACACAATCCAATATTATTGTCATAATCACCCTCAGCTTAATTTAGGTATCACACTATCTGCCCAATTTTGGTCCAAGCAAGCTGGTTAAAGCATTTGCTGAATGCTGAATCCCAGCTTTCAGTTTATACAATATCGATTACAGGGCCGTATATCAACAAAAAAACAACAATCCAATACAAGGCCGGAATCTTACCATCTGCAACAATAACACCCAATGAATCCGACTCAACCGACAAACAATTATTGTCAGTTTCGGACACAACCAACAATTATTCAATACAGGCGTACAGCTTTTCAACCTCTTATCAAAGAACACTCAAATGGTAAAATAGTATAACTACCACATTTGAATGGGATAGTATCATTTATCTTACAACATAAATATTTCGCCAGTTCGTATGAACAGCTTCAAATTAATTAAAACAAAAGAATCATAATTAATGTACTTTCTACACATGTTGAATTCAACATATTCCTGGATAACGAACAAAATCATGAGTCAGCTGAACTCTGCATTGTCGAGCTGGGTATTCCACCATTATAAGCTGAGAAGTGAGAACCATTTACAAATTTCCAACCCATTGGCCTCTCAACCCACTAAACAATTTCCATTAAAGGAGTTGCCAGTCATCCTCATTTGTATAGCCCTCGGCATCACCCATGGGAACTACACCTAAGGAATCATCCTCTCGAATCCCACCGGTATCACCCAGCACATCACTGTGGTTAACTGGCTTTTTATGAGTTTGTGTCACCGTGAACAATGGAGCACCATTTGATACTTCTGCTAGCTTGGATGCCCGGAGACAAAAATCATCAAAATCATCTGCCGACCAGAAAGGAGAAGAAAAAAGATACCACAGTCAACAAGAGCTCTATTTTAATCCTAAGCTACAACCAGTAAAACCATAAAATTCAACCAAGTGGAACAACAAACCTTTGTCTCGACAATAAAATCCTATAGCCAAAGATGGATCAATTGCGTCAAAATGAATGTGCCTCACGACACTGGAGCAATTATTCAACAGGTATTAATTAATAAAAAACAAAAGCAAAATTAAAAGAATACTCTGCAGACAAAGATGTAGAAAATCACTAACTTGCTGTGGTAAGATGAGGTGTCAGCATCTAGATTATCCCTGCTGATATTCACCACCTGATAATAATCAACCATATTGAAACACTTAATCAGGATAGTTAATTTGCCATACACTGTAAAGATAAATGTTTAAATGCCGATAAAAGTTTCAATACTTGAACAAAAAATACAGTTATCTTAGACATCCATGCTTATGATAGAAGCAAATGTTCTTTCTTCCAAATTAAAGCATAGATCGACTAATTTAAAATTCAAAGCATCACGTACTTGGCCTGTAAGAAGATAACACTACTAGGATAGGGAAGCTTTTTCACAATATAGCCATCTATACAATACATCAAATCATTTATAAATATAGAAGTAATCCACTAAATTTAAGCTTTACCGGCTGAGCTTCATGTGGATCAAGGTAAAATGCATTTTCCTCTTGCACACCAACAATGTAAGTTGAGGCACCGGGTTTCCCACCCAATATGCCAAGGCTCTGTGGAAAGGTAAATGTCACCCGTAATGATGGAATGTACCTGATGAATTTAAAAAAACAAAAAAAAAATCGGACTGCTAATCAGATTATGGCAAAAACTCAAAAACAAATTCCAAATTAGAAATTCAATTATGAATAGCACATCAATGTCAATTTTATTCTTCAAATTCTCAACATTCAATCATGCTAAATAATTCTATAAACTTAATTTCCAGATGTGCAATGATTTGGGGTTTCTTTAGTCTTAAGTCTTAACAACTGGTTTCAAGAATCCATTTGATGAGATCATCCTATTCCTAACTATCTGTATTCTGTACACAACCTGTGACAACCACATGCTAACTCAGTAGATATAAGATCATCTTCAATAATCAGCACTTAAAAAAATCTACCATCTCCTTTCAAATATATTCGTAGGATAAGAATTAACAACACACAAACAAAAGAAATAAAATAAAGATATGTACAGAAGGGAGGGAAAGAAATCTGACACCAAATTGTGGAAAATTTAATATAAGAGAATGCTAAGATATGATCATTAGAATTTTACTGACAGGAAATACTAGGGTAAAATCATATCCAAATGTCTTAAAGTAAACGCTTCTTTTGTCATTTCACCACTGGATTCAACAGATAAAACTTTCAGTAACTTCAAAACTATTGCCACCACAAAGTCTTTAGGATCCAGTTTTCAGCATCACTTTAATTCGTTGATAATGAGGGACATATTAACAATATGCATAGAAAGCTTCTCCAAAAGGATATTCTGTACCGGGTTTAACTTTCTTAATTCAATTCCAAAAGATACTTGGTAATAAACTTTTATCCCATGGAAAACTAAACCTATAAACAAGAAAGAAAAATCATACAGTAAAAGAAAGACACAAATTACGTTTCAAAGTAAAGCCAAAGTAAAAGAAGAACAAAAAAATAATTGCCAAAACAAAAACTCAAGCGCATATTATTACCCTAACAACCCACGAAGAGAGAGACGGAACAATCCACAGGCCTATGAAATCTAATCCAAAGATTGAGTCAAGGGAACAAGTAAATTGAATTCCAGACACTTCCAATCTACAGTCCCTTCAATAAATTATGGCTATTATCCTCCATAGGGTGATTTAAAATACCCCTAAGGCCAACAAGAAGCACAATCCCTAAAATATGATATAATACTAGCTATAGAAACAGATTTTGTGATATAATTTGTAAATCCTAATTAGTTCTGCAATAAACTTATCACAATAACTTGATACTTTTCTTATTATCCCATAGGCAAAATACATTTTAGCATTGTCACCTTCATTTATCCACTTAGACCTAAAATTTCTCTCCAACAGATCAGCTCTCGATGAAACCTATCTAGCCAGGGCACTTACAATTTTCAGTGTACCAACAAAGAAAAACCTAAGACAAAAGCTAAAATTTAAATAGATAACAAAATGGTGATTTCAGGAAAGGCCCTTAACACTGAAAGGAATGGCTTTAAAGCATTCAAGTGTTAGCGTGTTAACAATTTTCAACCGTTCTCATATATACAGGGTACCAGTCTTCTTTTCATCCGGTTAGAGGGACAGGTAGGAAAAACAAGAAAATAGAGTGGTAAAACTCTTCACTCTATAGGTGTCCTTGGAAGTAAAGGGGTGAACAAATGGAGTGGGAGTGGCAATCAATTAAAGTATGCATTTGTCATTTGCTGCATCTAGATAGAAAGTTAATTTGAGCTAAAACTAAGGTATCAAATATTATTTTTGAAGGTTTTTTAACATTCGTAAGAGTGCTTGATATTATTGTTGGGCCCTTTCCTAACAACTTTGAGTTTTTGGGTCTAATGGTTATTGGTATGATATCGGAGAGTATTTGACCTAGTGGTCTCAGGTTCAAATTAAATATAATTACAATACATAGCAACATGAGTCGTGTATCAATCCATGTGACAAGCCTAGATTTCGATCTTGCACGTGAGAGTGAGTGTTAAGAGTCCTTAATAATATTGTTGGGCCGTTTCCTAACAACTTAAATTTTTGAGTCTAGTATGTCATGAGTGCTCAATAATATTGTTGGGTAACAAGGCAACAATCTTTCTCTTAAGGATGATGAACCAAGCAATTTGTTTTGCATAGTAAACCAGAATGAAATGACCTTTTTTGTCTTCCAGGAAAGTAGATCAGAACAAAACTAACGTACTCACAAATTTTTAGGTGGATAAATTTCAAAAAGTGTACTAACCTGGGATTTACTTTTTCAAGTCCAAGAACCAAAGGAACCAGTAGAAGAATGGGTGTCCAGTCAGCTTGACCTTTTGAAAACTCAAGACAATGTCTAGAGGCATCTTCAATACAGACAACTGGAGCTCCACCTCGCTCCCCTTCTTCATCACCAGAAACAACATAAACAGCCATGGGAAGAGAATGGCATCCTAGGTTAGTTTCTTCTTTCTTGCAGCGAGAAAGAGATTCCCATGACCGACACATGGCATATGGACCCACCCATGACCCAGCGGCAAGGCCATAAGTTTTTCCAGCTTGAAGAAGATTGTGAATAGAGAAAGCTGATACCTCAGAATCTCCAAAAAGATGCAAGATCTCAATATAGTCATGATCAAGTGACTGCATAATTAGAAAAGCAGCAGCATAAAAATACTTATGAGGCAATTATATCTGATTCATGACTACTTTATCTTAGTTTAACCAGATTCTACTTAAATAGTACATCTTATGCTCAAATTTATATCAAAACCGAACAGTAGAGAACAACAAAGGATATTATTTCTCCTACCTTTTCTAAAGGTTTTCTCCAAGATCTCCCCAACTGATGAAAAAGCAATGCCTGCTATGCAGTAATAAATCTTCATTGACTAAATAAACTGATATTATGCTTACCAACAACAAACTAATATCATCATCCTCATCTGAAAATATTTATAAGTAAGAATAAAACAGCATTATACCTGAGCAACAAGCATCTGACTGCTTCGAAGCATGCAACCCCAGCCTACATCGCTAGCTAATTTTGAATCTCCAATAGTGTCAAAGCCTGTTCATTAATCATCCAAACTCAATTGTAATCAACAAAAGTTTGCTAACCAAATGCATTCTTTAAGAAGGACAATATTTCATTAGACAAACCTTTACGATACGTCATCAGAATCCGTGATGAAAAATCTTCATTAAAGGCAACTAATCCATTGCTACTGGTTGCATCACCAGAGGACTCATCCAGTGAAATTTTGTAGCACACACCCAGGAGCCATATGTCACTAGTTGAATTGGAAATTCCAGTCCTGCTCGGCCCTAATACACGATCATGAATTCTCCTCATTGAGCCAGCAGACACAACTCTTTTCACAGTCGCTGTCCACCCATTATTTCTTGCCTTCTTTTCACAGGCTGGCGACTCACTATATTTTTCAAAAATTGAGAAAGCAGATGCAAACAAGCTTGACCACAAGGAACCCTTGGTTAACTTAGTGTCGCTAGATCCTGGCTCTGAAGAAAGAGAAGCCAAAGATCTATTAGGGGTATCAGTTGTAGTTTTAGAACAACATTTCGAAGCAACAGCCTTATCACGAAAGCCCTTCATTACCTAGTCATGCATCCAAGGAAATCGGCACATAGAAGCAACCAAGCTTTAATATTTTCTCTGCAGTCCAAAGTCAAAAACATGAAACCAATACTTTTGCAAATCATATACAAAAAAGCAAACAAAGGACAACCCAAGTCCAACACCCACATAGCCAACAAAGCTTGTTGTGTAAAGTAGTGTTATCATCTCAAATACAACAGGAAAAATAGAAACCTCATATAATTAATTTGATCTTCAAACATAAATCAATTGAACAAAGGCAGGGATATTGATCACCCAAATAAAAAGCAATTATAAACCACTAAAAAGATATGAAAAACAAGTAAGATCTACAAGGAAAAAATAAAAATAAAAAAATTCAACGTGAGTATTAGTTGTAGCATGATTCAATTCAATTGAAGAAATAATCCAAGATAAAATAATATTAAATTCGCTGCATAGAAGATAGAAAGATAGGGATTACCAGAATTGATGAATGATTGGTGTCTCTGAAATTCAAACACTTTGGATTACAAGGCAAGAGATGGAAACCCAAAAGCAGCAACCAATAAAATAAAATAAAAGTATAATTGATATTTTGGAAGGAATTTGAAGTTGAAGTTGAAGTTGAAGTAAACACAAGAATGAAACATGTGTTCGACGAGGTAATATATGTGTCAATTTTCTGGTAGGTCAGCCCACGTACCCGACCCAGCCCATTCAGAAAAAAAAAAAAAAAAAAAAAATTTAATATTTGAACCCGACTACAGTATGTTATCGGCTTTTTAACGCAATAAATAACTGCACACGACGCTCTCTCAAAAGTCTCAACCAAACAAAAACTTCCCTCCCAAAAAACCCAGAGAGAGAGAGAGAGAGAGATCTGTCTTTCTGCATCTGGTAAACTCACTTCTTCTTCTTCTTCAATCGCCATGATTTTTCTTTGTTTAATCTGCTTCTCTCTCTTGAATTTCCAAAAATTTTATGTGAATTGAGTGGAATGTATTTGGGGTATCAAGAATTTGGTGTTACATGACCCTTTATCGTCTTCTTCCAGATTAACTTGTTTGTTTATTGTTGTAGGCAACTATTTTTAGTGTCCCAATACTGTACGTGGTTTGGAATTCTGAGGCCATGCCCGCTACCAAGAAGGTTGTCTTTTTTAAGTTGCCACAATTTATTTTCATACAAAAGAAGGTTTCTGTCTTTTGTATTTCAGATTGCTAGAGAAATGCATCTAGTGTTCAGTGTAATTTATGTATTATTGATGTTTCTTTGATTTCCCTTTTCATCAGAATTTTGACAACAGCCACATCGGCCTCACATTCAACAAGTTGTTGAAGGAGATTGGAAATCCGGTGGAGTTTGAACTACCAGATTGGTTTGTAAAATGCAAGCCTCCTATGCCGTACACCTTCATTAAGCGCAGTATCCAATTAAATTGAGTTTTTGATTTTTATGTATTAAATTTTTTCATAAAATTGTGATTGTCATGATATTTGACTCTAACTCACGTTCAGAGCTTATATTTCTACATGTTTTGAATATCCACCTCCCCCTTTCTCTGTCTCTCTCTGTTTCACTTTTGTTGATGTTGACAAGCTTTAGACATATATCTCACAAAGAAGATTAAAAGGCGCATTGAGGATGATGGTATATTCTGCTCTTGCAGCTCATCACCAGGGTCTTCTGGTGTTTGTGATAGAGATTGCCATTGTGGGTAAGAAACTAGTCATGTTTTCTCCACCTTATATTGTCATTAATTTCAGGTGTTAATAAAGTTGAAAGGGATATTTATCTAGGTTTTTGCAGTTCCTACAATAACAAAATGCCATTGAATTTGGTTTTCAATTTTGAGAATAACAGGACCTTTTAGATTTGGACTCATCTTTAATCTTTAAATATCAATAATTTGCTAAAGTTTCACTATTGGTAGATAAAATTGCATATTTGTATTTGGCTTTTATTTGTTTACTTGTTGGACCCAACCCCAAGTATGGAATTACATTCCTTATGAACATTAAACACCGGTTTCAATTACTATCCTTTTTCCTCACTATGTTTTGAACATCTTTTCGTTATTTGATTTTTTTAATTTTTTTTTTATGAAGTTTTGATGTATTGTAAGTGCATTGTGAATTGGCAGTGTTCAAATTTTTGGTGCCATTCATGATAGAATATGTGTTTTGGGTACCCCAGGCTTAGTTACCTTAATGAGCTTGTCCTTAGATGAATTAGAGCTGTTGGTTTAACTAACTGTAGCAAAGCTCTAGTGCTTTATTGCTTCAGAATATTGAAGTGATTGGCTCTGTGAAACCCAGATTATGGATGACATTTGTTCGGTGGTTTTATAGTGGATTGGTCATAGGGAGCGCTACCATGAATTTTCTTAGTTTGCCTATTTTTCAGATTATGGTTTTGTGTTGCTTATAGTGTTGTTGGTTAACATGTGAATGTATTCGTTCTTCTTATATAAGGTAACATAGCTATATTTCATGGCATTGTATACACACACGCAATATTCAGATTTGTGGTTGTCTAATTATAACCCTACTGAAGGTATACTGGGGTTTTAAATGAAGAAACATATTGTAAGAAAATGATGCTTATCATTAACATTTAACATTGTTGTGACATGATTGTGGTTTGTGAAGGCTTGTCTAAACTAATTGGAGTGGGTTGCTAGGGTCAGATGTTTTTGCTTAATTACAAAATCTTTTGTTTGGAAATTTATTGCAAAGGGTGTTCTATATATCTGCTAGCTTCTTTGCTAGAAATCAGGAAACGCATTCATGTCATGTAACTCTCTACTCTACAAATTATTTTTTCTCTTCACAGAATGCTACTATCTAGCTGCTCCTCAGGCTGCAAATGTGGGAATTCATGTCTTAACAAGGCATTTCAACATCGACCTGTGAAAAAGATGAAATTAGTGAAGGTATGTCTGACTTCTCTTCAAGGTTCTTAGTTATGATTTTTATGTTATATGCAGGATGGCCTTCTAGCTTGCAAAACCAATTCTTCCTAAAAATCTCTCTCTAATAAATTATTCCTACATTGTGTTCTTTCCGGGCACTTCTACGCAAGACTTAATGTCCACCTTTGCTTTCACATTTTACTCTTTTGCAATTTGCTCAATATAATTCCTTCTGTGGTTGTTTTTACCTGTACCTATGTTCAGTATATGAACTAAATTGAGTCATTGCTTGTAGACTGAGAAATGTGGATCTGGGATTGTGGCAGATGAAGATATTAAGAGAGGAGAGTTTGTAATTGAATATGTTGGGGAAGGTGATGTTTTAGTCATTGCTTATCATTTCACTAAAATAACTTTTCAATGTTCTCAAATGGCATTGTTTTTGCAACCCATCTATATACGATCGCTGATTCTTCAATCTTCAATGCAGTTATTGATGATAAAACATGTGAGGAAAGACTTTGGAAAATGAAACACCGTGGAGAAACAAACTTTTACTTGTGTGAGATCAATCGTGACATGGTAATTGATGCCACGTACAAGGGAAACAAGTCTAGATATATTAACCATAGTTGCTGCCCAAATACTGAGATGCAGAAATGGTACTCTACTGACCCCTTATTGCTAATCTTGTAGTCATACTTTTTGACTTGCTAAACTGACGTGTTTTAATTTATTTGTTTTCTCAAGGATAATTGATGGTGAAACGAGAATAGGCATATTTGCAACTCGTGACATAAAAAAGGGCGAGAATCTGACTTATGATTATCAGTATGAGCACTTGCATTACTCTCTTATTTCATACTGTAGACATTCCATTTAGCATGTTGGTCTTCCTAAGAGTAAGAATGCATCTTTAGTTAAGTATTATGGGTGATGAATTTTATGCCAAATTTACCGCTGCTGGTATGGTTATTTCCCTTCAAAATCTGCATCTGCTTTGTCCAATGCCCAAACCTAACAAATTTAGCAGGTTTGTTCAATTTGGTGCAGATCAAGATTGCCACTGTGGAGCGGTAGGCTGCAGACGGAAACTGGGGGTAAAGCCTAGCAAGCCTAAGATTTCTTCAGATGCTGCATTAAAGTTAGTTGCCTGCCAGGTGGCCGTGTCTTCTCCCAAATTGAAAGCACTGTTATCGGGGAAAGATGTATGTGTGGGTGGCTGTTGATATTAAGATACATAGGATGCTATTTAAATTTTATTTGTGTTCATAATTATACATCTTCTGCATTTAGATTACAGATGTTTGCAATTATGCATGAATTCCTCTTAAGGTTCTCTGATCTTTTCATAGTAATGGCTGATAAATTTTAGTAATAGATAATGGGTCTTACATCCTTTCTTATTCCCTTTAACAATATGCTGTTTACTTGTTGCTCTCTCTGTAATCCCTATGAAATGCTATACTTCCTATGCCCTCTTTTTGTTCTTGCTTATCCTGCGGAGGACATAATGAGGAAAATATTACTTTTACTTAGTGTTTGTTTGGTTGAGTTTTTTACTGCCTCAAAAGGTCAACCAACGTCTATTTGAGTTTTTTAGGGTTGATTGGTTGGGCTTTTGAGATTGTCTATTTTAAATTTAGTAGAGGCTAGTAGAGTTTAAACCTCTACTAGACAAAAGTTCATGGGGAGGTACTTCTCCAAATAGACATTTTTTTTTTAAAGTCTACCAACAAATAACTATAATTTTTTTTTTTTTCAAAAACTCTATTTCTAATCGATCTACTGTAAATAGATCTTTTACCAATAGAGGTTTTTCAAAAACCCAATCAAACAAGCTCGTCTGCATTATAGTTACTTTTACTTAGCGGAAAAGATTATCTTGTCTCCATCTGGGAGCAAATCTTGCTGTTGTCAGTTGCATGGGTTCTGTGTCAGTGTACGCACAGACACCTCGTTTGGTCAAATTGATTGAAATTACCTTTTAAATTGCTTATGGATTATTTCAAACTGCATTTGCGATCATTTCTCAAGGGTGACAGTTTATAATAATTTATAATATGAATGAGTGTTGAGTTGCTGTTTATTTACTTTTGAGAGGCTTTGGTCCTTTGTTACCATTTCTCTCCTTTTTCCTTTCTTTGTTTCTTTCATTTTTATGTGGTTTTTGGATGTAGAACTGTAGAAGTTATATATTAATGAAACTTGACTGGCATGCATGATATATTTTATGGAGTGTTAGCTTATATCTTCCGTGGAAGATGTTTATTACATAAACTGTTGACTAGTGAACACCATATATTCTATAAAGCGACTTGTTTGCTATGTAACTGCAATGCTTTTTGGAGATGAATTTCAAGTTGAGTTAAATTTTAAAATTTTGCAACTCTTGTTCCCTTACATCTTGAGGAAGTAAGTGAATCTCTATATGTTTTCCAGCAGCAAAAGTATAACTCTGATTCTAGAAGGTAGAATATAGGTTTGAGATTTAATAAATTACAATTGAAATAGTGCACTGATTTGGCTGTTTTGAAAAACTAACTCCGGTGCTCTGTCAATGAAAATGATTTCGGTTCTGTCATTTCTAGCCATGTCAAATTTTTTTCCTTATTTTCTTTTTGAAACATAACCATGTTATTGTAACATTTTTCTGAGAAACTTGGACTGATGTGGGTTATTCTTGGTTAGGTTTATCAGAATGGAGGTGTAAATATAGGTAAGAAAACTTTCTGGATTCTATATATTTCTATGTGTATATATTTGTTGTTTGCCCGTAAATGATCTCGTATCTCAAAAATCATCAATTTCCTTTCAGGAACTGCACAACCTGCTCATAATCAACAAGAAATATGCCCTCGAAATTGCATTGGCAAAGTGATTAGAATATATCAGCGTCCTGTAAAAAGGTACTTTAGAATGCTCAATTCCATCTAGTTTGGGTAGCCATGTTTTCAGAATTAATTTCACTTTGATTAGTTGTTGTAAATACCATTGTGAGACACAGAATGTATAGGACCTTGCATTAAGTGTTCCGCTATTTGTTTTCAAGGATAGCTAATTTAGTTGTGTCTATCTGTTGCTTCCACAAATTTTCCAAATTATATTTCTTTTAACTAAATATAGAAAGATATAAAGTAAACCGAAGGATTTATTACTTGCATGTTAGAAAATTTTAGTCTCTTGGCAGTGTAAGATTTAAAGTGGCAAGTTTCATTTGCTGGGTTATTCTGGGATTAAGGTTGTTGATTGTGGAAATTAAAATGAAATTTTTAAGCATAATAGTTAATAGAAAAGGGTTTTAATCTGATTACTTTTCCTTTCTACTCATTTTCTGAATGGAATTTGCAATTTAAAATGCCAAAAATTGGATTTTTTTTTTAAATTTTATTTTTATTTTTTATAATTTCATATGTTATCCTATGAATATATGTTAATGTATTAAGTTTCATCATTGTGATCTAATTTTCCAACTAAGTTTTTTGCTATCTGAAGCTCTTCAGAAAGCATCTTTTTTTTTTTTTCTTCTTTAATATATTATTAGCAGTCTTCTTGTCACTTTTATCATTTGTTTTGGGTTAGAGCCTAGAGGGGAAGGGCATGGATGCAAAAGAAATAATTTAAGAGTCATTGAAGTCGGTTATTATTAGCATTTTCAATTTCTTTTTATTGAATTACTGTTGCTGTTAACCTCAAAAAAAAAAAAAAAAAAAAAAAAATACTGTTGCTGTTATGTTCCATCCTTTTTGGTTCTTTTTTTAACTGTGTTTTTTTAGTGACATTTGCTTGCATCTGGACTAAAAAAGTATTTGAGTTATGAGTTATCATATCTTTTGTGTATGATTATTAAGCAGAATATTTTTCTTGTGGTTCAAATTTTCCAGGACTTTTGGGATTATTAAGCGGTTTGATAAGTATACCGGAAAACTCGCAGTAAGAGAACCTTTCATCTAGCTTTACTGCAAATAATACGAGCACAATGATCATCATTGATTTTTTTTTTGTAGGTCATGTTTGAAGATGGTAATGTTGAATTTCTTGATATGACTAAAGAAGTTTGGGAACTTGCAACTTTATGATGCGTCATCCGAGGAGTAAAAAAGTAAGTGAGTTGACTTCCGTTCTTAATCCTTTGTTTTTTAGCGTATGAAATACACTATTCCAACACTACCATCTAATTAGTAATTACTTATGCTTCCAAGGGATTGTAGAAACTGTGGCTTTTGGATTAGAGGTGTTGTCATGTTATTCTAGAGCTAGCAAGGTGAATTTTATGAAAGAAGTCTTCTAATGTTGAGGAGATTTTTATTACTTTTTTTTTTTTTTACGAAAGAAAATATCTTGTTAATAAAAGAAATGGATACAAACTTTCATGAAGAAAGAGGAGGAAAGCCTCTTTTTTACTTCTTTTTTTATTGTAATACTAAACCAGAAATAATTACAGAGATTTATATAAGGAGATCTACCCTTTATTCTAGCACCGACAAAATAGGAAAAAACTAATAAAACAAGAAAACTAATAAACAGAAAAACTAATAAAATAGGAAATAAAACTTCTAGAATAAAGCCCAACAGTCTCAATAATTCCACTCCCCCTCAAGCTGGGAAGTAAATATTGATCATTCCCAACTTGGTAGTTAGGTCCTTAAAACTTGATTCTCGGAAGAGCTTTTGTAAGAATGTCTGCAATTTGAGAACCTGTATTTATGTACATAACTTTGATGATCCCTTCTTCAATTTTCTCCTTGATAAAATGACAATCAATCTCCACATGTTTAGTTTTATCATGGTGGACTGGATTCTTAGCTATACTTATAGCTGCTTGATTATCACAAGACATCTCTATAGTCTTCTCAGTAGGAATCTTCAACTCCCCCAATAACCTTTTAAGCCACATACCTTCACAAATGCTGTGAGCCATAGCCCTCAACTCAGCTTCTGCACTACTTCTCGCCACAACTGATTGCTTTTTGCTTCGCCAAGTACCTAGATTTCCCTAAACATATGTGCAGTAACCAGAGGTGGACCTTCTGTCTGTAATTGAACTAGCCCAATCAGCATCTGAAAAGATTTCAATGCTCCTCTTGGTTTGCCTTTTGAACAACAAACCTATACCAGAAGTCATCTTCAAGTATCTAAGAATCCGATATATTGCATTAAGATGTTCATCGGTAGGGTTATTCATGAACTGGTTCACCACACTCACTGGAAAGGCAATATTAGGATGTGTGTGATACAGGTAAATGAGCTTTCTTACAAGCCTTTGGTACCTCCCTTTATCAACCGGAGTTGTCTTTTTCCATCCCCAGTTTACTAGAAGAGTCCATAGGAGTATCCATTGGTTTGCATCCAAGCATTCCAATTTCTTTCATCAAGTCTAGGGTGTACTTACGTTGAGAAACTGAAATCCCCTTCTTTGACCGAGCAATCTCCATGCCTAGAAAGTACTTAAGAACTCCAAGGTCCTTGATTTCAAATTCCTTGGCTAAGGTGACTTTCAACTTGAGTACTTCTTCATAGTCACCTGTTAGGATTATGTCATCAACATACACAATGAGAATTGCAATCTTACCACATGGTGAGTGTTTGAAGAATAAAGCATGATCTGCCTGTCCCCGAGTGTACCCATGCCTTTTTACTACTTTCGTGAACCTGTCAAACCATGCCCTAGGAGATTGCTTAAGACCATATAGTGACTTCTGAAGTCTGCAGACTTTGTTGGCATTACTAGCATTTTCGAATCCCAGGGGAATCTCCATAAACACTTCTTCCAAGTCACTGTTGAGGAAGACATTCTTTACATCTAGTTGGTGTAGAGACCACTCTAAATTTGCTGCTAAAGATAGAAGAACTCGGACTGTGTTAAGCTTGGCAACTGGAGCAATTGTCTCCTGATAGTCAATACCATATGTCTGAGTGAATCATTTTGCAACAAGATGAGCTTTATATTGATCTACACTACCATCTGCCTTGTATTTGATTGTAAAATCCACTTGCACCCCACAGGTTGTTTACCTTGTGGCAATTTTGACAATTCCCACCATTTTTCTAGAGAGCCGAATTTAATCTCCAGCAACAGCTCTCCATTTTGGTCTTTTTAGAGCATCATAAATGCTGTTTGGAATATCAATACTGGACAGATTTGTAACAAAGGCACGATACCTGCATGACAATCCTTCATAGGAAACATAGTTTGAAATAGGGTACTGCGTGCAAGCTCTAGCACCTTTCCTCAAGGCAATGGGCATATCAAGATCATTATTCTCATCAGATTTATCAGGACTATCAAGATCATTATTCTCATTAGATTTATTAGGACTAGATTCAAGAGCATTGTTACCTAGCAGAGACTCTTGAGAGCTTGGACTCGGATTGGATTTCTGGAAAGACAGTTGAAGTGCTTGGTGCTCTACATTCTCATGTTGTTTTTGCCTTCCTAAATAACACGAAACTCCTTGTGATTTACAAGTTGTGTAGGACTTTAAGACTGAGTGTTTTCGGGTTGGATTGGTTTAGGTAAGGATTCAGACCGAGAGGTTTAGAAGTGTTTGGAGTTGAGGTGCTCATGGGTAAGGATGGATACTTGGCAATATTTTCAGCAACCCAAAACTGATATTCTTGTGTTCTTGGAGTCTCCCCCTGAATATCGGTTTTTGGATAGAATGGCTGATTTTCAAAGAAAGTGACATCCATTGAGTGGTAGAATTTCTGGGTTACAGGCGAGTAACATTTGTAACCATTTTAATTAGTGGAATAGCCAAGGAATAGGCACATTAGGACTTTAGGATCTAATTTACTTCTCTGCTGCTGGTGGATATGGACGAACACTGAACACCCAAACACTTTCAAAGGAAGAGAGGAGATTATACGAGTTTGAAGGTAGGTACGGATGAGTGTTTGACATGGTTTTTGAAACTCAAGTACTCGAGATGGCATTCTATTGATGAGATAGGTAGCAGTAAGCCCTGCTTCTCCCCAAAAATGTTTAGGAACATTGGTAGAAAACATGAGAGACCTAGCAACTTCTAGGAGATGCCTAATTTTCCTCTCAGCTACTCCGTTTTGTTAAGTGTCAACACAAGAACTTTGAAGGACTATACCATGACTGAATAGGTAATCTCCAAGAGTGAACCGGAAGACTCTCTACCATTATCAGTCCTAAGAACTTGGATTTTTGCTTGGAATTGAGTTTGGATCATCAAGTGAAACCTTTTGAATATAGAACATGTTTCTAATTTTTCCTTCATGAGAAATGTCCAAGTGATTCGAGTATGATCATCAACAAAGGGCACAAACCATCTCGCGCCGGAGACATTGTTAACTCTAGATGGACCCCAAATGTCATTCTGTATGATGGAAAATGGGTAAGAATCTTTGTAGGGCTGATTTTTATAGGAATTTTGAACATGTTTTGACTGTTGACATATTTCACACTGGAAAGAGTTTTTATTTTTATTATTGAATAAAGATGGAAACAACTTTTCTAGATACATGAAATTTGGATGACTTAACCTGTAATGCCATAACATAATTGCACTATTATTGTCATAACTATCAACTAAGAAACAATTCCTATGAGACTGACTGGTTGACGGGACCCAACTTGAGTTTTGGGATAGTTCTTCAAGATCATTGACTTTGTGAAGATAGAGCCCCGCACACTCCATAGCATTGCTAATCGTCCTCCCCGAATCCAAGTCCTGAAATTCACAATGTGTAGGGAAAAATTTAGTAACACAATTAAGGTCTTTTGTAATCTTGCTAATGGACAGCATGTTACAACTCATCTTAGGGACCAAAAGAACAATCTTTAAAACCAGATTTTTAGAAATAACAATGGATAAAGACCCATCCGCAATACGGACTTTATAATTATCAGAACACGGATTATATGTCTAAAATAATGATGCATCTCCAATCATATGATCCGATCCGAGGCTCCAGAGTCAATAATCCATGGTCTTGAGTTCTCTGTTTTGACATTTAGAGAACATGAGAATTTACCTTTTTGTGCGAGAGAAGCTAACCCAATAATCTAGTTTCCAAGAGCAGGTTGGGATTGGCTAATCAGTCTCTGTAATAACTCCATCTGCTCTTTGTTGAAGGGGATTGATTTAGCTGTTGGAGTCTCTTCCCCGGTGACCATATAACCTCGACTTTCACGGTCATGTTGCTGTCTGGATGGCTTCCAATCTACTGGTTTGCCATGTATCTTCTAGCGTGTCTCTTTAGTGTGTCTAGGTCTTTTACAGTGGTCACACCAAGGCCTGCCTCTTTGTGTCTTGTTGTCATTGCTTGAAAAACTGACCCCTCGAGAGACGAGAGACAAGAGCCAAGCTCTCTGTAGGGGCTATTATGGTGCAATTTCCAAGCATCACTTTCTTCCTACTTTCTTCTCTTCGTACTTCGGAGAACGCTTCTCGGATTGGGGGCAACGGTTTTGTACTCAAAACTCTTCCTCGGACTTCATCAAGGTTCTTGTTGAGTCCAAGCAAGAACTTGAAAATTCGTTCCTTTTCGACAACCTTCTTGTATTTGATGTTGTCTTCGGTACTTCCATTCCAATTCTTCAAAAACATCAAGCTGCTGCCAATGACTAGTTAGGATGTTGAAGTATTGAGTCACAGTGAGATCGCCCTGTCTTAGATCATGAAGAACACTCTTTATCTCAAAGATTTCTGACGTATTGTCAAAGTTAGAATACGTCTCTTTCGCTGCATCCCAAATTTCCTTTGCTATCCCATAGAACATGAAATTTTCACCAATTTCATTGGTCATAGAGTTGATCAACCATGACATCACAATATTATTCTCTGATTTCCAGATTTTATATTTAGGGCCTTCTTTCTGAAGAGGTGTTGCTGCACTAGTAAGGTAGTCATCCTTCCCTTTTCCACAAACGAACATCATGATAGACTGGGACCATTGGATGAAATTGTTTCCATTGAGTTTGTGACTGGTGATAGGAAGGAGAAAATTGTTGCTATTAAGAGGACCTTCGCGCCCTCCTGGATTTCTGGGAACAGCAGCCCCTTTGAAGGGGTGTGACAACAGAACTTGAACTGTCCTTGTCACTGGCCATGCTGTATTTGGTCAACCGAATTTTAATGGCTTAGATCGAGCTCTGATACCATTAAGAAAGAGGAGGAAAGCCTTTATTAGGGATTTATTGTAATACTAAACCAGAAACAATTACAGAGATTTATATAGGGAGATCTACCCTTTATTCTAGCACCTACAAAATAGGAAAAAACTAATAAATAGGAAAGCTAAAAACTCCTAGAATAAAGCCCAACAATCTCAATAATTCCACGGTTCATAATTTAGAGAGCAAGCAGTCCATCCATCAGCTGAGAAAATGAACACTAACAAAATAAGGGAAGAAGTTATAAAATAGACTAATCAATGAGTAACGACCTCCCAATTTGAATGGATGTAGAAAATCGGTATCCCTCTAAATTCACTTGAAACCTAAGCCCAATGAAGTTCCCGAAGTTGAGCTTTATCCTACAAAAAAAATCCACCTTCTCGGCTTCTCCCCACAAGAGTCCTCAATTTTTTTTTTTTTTTATTCCTCTCAATCCAAATAAAACAGGATAATGCCATCAACGATACAATGCCACAAAAGTTCATGTCTTTCCCCTCCAAAAGTACCATGGTTCTTGCTGAAAAGAGGAACACTAGGGATTTAAAGTAGTTGTGCTGAGTTTTGAAGTTGTGTTTTAGATGTTTATAAGTAGTTGCTGAGAATAGAGTGGGGATCCTAGATTGGACTCGGGAAACATGAGGTGGTGAGAGGGACATCATATTTGTTGATGTTGGAGATCACTGATGGTTTTTTTATTTTTTTTTATTTTTTTTATTTTGTGAGAATAGAGGTCAGTGATGTTTGGAGATTGCTTAATAGGTAGCTATAATATGCATGCTTTGTGATATGCAATTTCTACTTCCAGAATGAGTATATTGCTATTTAGATGGCTGAAGGTGGGATGTTGAGTTTGAGTGCTATAGAAGCGATATTTAGATGTAAGCCCTCTATCTGAGACTCTTAGCTTTAAGCTGTATAATCTGATGGGAGTAGTAAAACAGATGGGATTTAATACATGATTTACGCTAAATTTAATATACCTGCTGTTATTATAGTCACCGCTAGGTACAAATTGCCTTGTTGATTTTTTGAAAGCTTTTATATCTAAATTTAGTTTTGCTATTCTTGTGTATTAATTCTTGGAGTGATGCAGCAGAGGAACTTAGGGATTAGGTTCAGCAGAATTGCTGGCATTTAGCTATATTTTATTTAGTGTGGATTCTTGATTTAAAGTTGTCTTGATTTTGGGGAGTAGTTATTTGGAATATTTGGGAGATGGACTGTGAATAATGCAAAACATGAAAATGTCAAAACTTTTGTAAAACATTACAGAAAAATTATTCGCAAGCAAATGTCTGTTGAAAGCCAAAGTTTTTACAAAATGAGTGTATCGGAAACTAGGAGTGGGGACTGGGGAGCAAACCAACTGCTGTGGCCACATCCCCATAATTGATATCATAGCTATTTGTTGTAGAGTTGGAAACAAAAGAAACTTATTTTGTCTTTCTAAGCATTCGCTGTAACAAATATTTTGTCTACAGATTCTGAAACTATATGGATTGTGTTGCAGGTATGAATGAGCGAAGTTGGTAAATTGGTTGGACATAAAAAGAAGTCCTTCCTGCAGACTATAATGTTGTTGTATAAGATGTTTGAACCCTGTCTGTAAACAAGGAACTGACTTCCTTGCACAGGGTTCACACAGAATCTTGTATGCAAATGTAATTTCTTTTTATTTTTTATTTTTTATTTTTTATAGTTTTGATGACATGGAATTTGGGAAATGTATGGATTGATAGAGATAAGAGCAATTGCAGTAGTAAAGGAAATATATAAAGGTGGCAAGGTGCTGATATTATAGAAGAAGCATTTGTTGCTTGTGGCAAACATTAAGGGGTGAAGTGGGTGAGTTGGGGCCTGGGGCTGACATCTATTAAGAGTAACACGGAATTTGAGATAGATTAGAAGATTGATCGTGTGCTAAAATGTGACTACAGTTGGTGAAACGATTAAATCGGGGAGGAGGTACTGGGTGTAATGGGGGTTGGTATGGCGGGATCCACCCACCAACCCAAGCCCAAAACAAAGCCTATTTCAGCTGTAGTGGGTGGGTGGGAACAATTTTTGGACTAGAGATAGACGAGGATGGTGATTGGTGACAAGTTGGTATTTCTTCAACCAGTCAATGAATTCTCAATCTTTCATGTAAATCTTCTTCTTCAAAAAAAAAAAGGATCAACAATCTTTCACTTGTTTCAATATCATTTAACTATGTACTAGGAATCTTGGATGCTTTGCAAGTGCGTATGATAACGGATCTGTAATGTTAAAGGGTAAATTGCACAAACAAACTATGAGTTTAGGTATAATTGCAGCAATATTGAACTTCTATTTAAAATTACACAAACAACCCCTATCATTAGTGGTCAACAGCTAGTTTTAACCTTTGACTTTCGTGTTGGTCTGAAAGTCAAAATTGCTCATGATTATTATTTTATCATTTATTTGTCACTCCACAACATTTAATTAAACAATATAATTTTTTTTTTTAAAATTTTATTCAATTAAATAATTTAATAAACAAATAAAATAAAAACATCAAACTATAAAATGTTCAATAAAAACAAAATCTTATCCAGATATGTTTTTGTTTCATT
Source organism: Acer negundo (assembly GCA_035582765.1). Lineage (NCBI taxonomy): Eukaryota > Viridiplantae > Streptophyta > Magnoliopsida > Sapindales > Sapindaceae > Acer > Acer negundo. The sequence goes on from CM069233.1 coordinate 19,881,866, forward strand.
TCATTGCCCAATCTCCACATTTCTCATACTCTCTCTCAGCTTTACTCATTTCAACAAACTGAACCCCCAACCCCGCCCAGCCCCCATGTCCATTGGTGAGCTTACCTTTTCCAATTCATTGACCTTCATCTCCTCCGATTGGAATCGATATCCTCCAAACAAAGGAGATCCAACGCAAATCTCTTCCAAACTGAGGAGATCTGCATCTTCTCCTCCTACCAGAGGAGATCAGTGACTCTTGGAGAAGCTATCCACGGTGGATTTTGAGGTTTTTTTTTATTTTTTATTTTAATTTTTTTTGCATTTGCTTTAGATGCTGTTTAGTGAGATAATGGAAGTTTGTTTGGTTGAGAAAATGAAGTTAGTTTGATTGATGAGAAAATACAAGAAGAGAAACTAGAAGAAAAATTACACTGATTGTTTTTCTATCAAAAATAAAAATAAAAAAGTGTGATTTGTGAGAAAATAAGGGCATTTCATGTAAGCGTTTTTCATTTGTTGTTTTTCGAAAAGAAAAATAAAAAGAAAATTGAAAACAGTGTTTTAAGTTTCAGTTTCGAAGTCTAAAAACGCGTCTGGTAGCATATATTGAAAGGTGTATTCTAAAAGTGAAAACGGGAAAAAAAACGTCTAGTAGGTTAACCGGAAAATATCCAAAATTGTAATTTTCCTATTATGTTTTTCTATTGTAGTTTTTTTTAATTTTTTTAATTTTTAATTTTTATTTTTTTTATTTTAATTTTTTAATTTGAATAAAAAGTGGTCAATAATTCATCACAAATAATTATCGACTAACTTATAATTTAAAAATAAATTTAATTATTTACTAAACATAAATTACATGAAAAAACAAATATTAAAATCTAAAAAAATAAATAAATAAATAAAATTAAATAAAAAAAAAAGTTTTATTTTTAAGAGAAGTTGAAGAGAGAGGAACCATGAATGTAGCAGCAGCAAAGGCTTGGATTTTGGCAGCGAGTATTGGGGTTGTGGGGGCACAAAAATATCAAGGAATCTGCAGATGGAATTACAATATGAGATCTCTGCACTAGCATACCAAGAACAATTTAAGATATGCAGTCAGGCCAAAAATGTCTCTGTTTCTTCTTCAAGGAAGGGTTTTGAAGAGAATATTGGGTGTAATAAAATGAAGAAAACAGATGAGTGAATTAAAAAAAGCTATGGATTTGAGCTGCTAGTATCCTACTACTGTTAGATTTTGATGTAATCATCATCGTCTTATAATTAGATGTATTATTAACTTTCATTTTTGTTCTTTCTAATTGAAGATATGATCGATTTTGTGTATTTTAATATAAAAAAAAAAAGGAGACGAAGAGAGAAGAACTAAAGAAGAAGAAGAATAACGTCAAGGAGAAAAAATAAATAAAAATTATTGTGAATTTTTTTTACAATAATTTTTTCTTTAAAAAAAAAAAAAATGAAAATTAGGGAATACTTGTTTTCCATATTTTTCAATTTTAACACCGGTTTTTGATTTTTGAAAACAATATAAAAAATGGTTAACGAACGTGAATTCAAAATCGTTTTCCAAAAACGAAAACGAAAACAACCAATTTTTTTTTTTCTACCGGAGAGGCCCTAAAACTATATAAGAAAGAGAAGTTGGAATAAAAATGAAAGAGAAAGAGAAAGAGAAGAAAAATGAGAGTGGACTATCATTTTGTAATTTGCTTCTGTCAAAAAAAAAAAATTGTGATTTGATTTTTAATTTTTTTATCAATTATCATCTAATCTAGAATCTCCTTTATTCCTTTTTCATTGGTTGTATAAACACATTAATTAATAGTGATTTTATATTATTAATAGGTCAAAAGACTATTTTACCCTTCAACCATTAAGTACTAACGGTTAGATAATAACGGCATGAGATGTTCATGTAATTTTAGACAAAAGCTTCATATATCTACAATTACACCAAAACTCATGGTATGTTTGTGCAATTTTCCCAATATAAAACTACCCAAAAAAAAATGTTGAAATAGTCCTAACTTTTGTTTTTAATTAGTAAAATGTTTGGTTTAGAAAAGTGACAAGATAGTTTTTAAAAAACAAGTGAAGATTAAAATCTACCACATTATTAATGTAGGTATGAGCAATATATCAATTTGGTCTACCTTATATCTTAGTTTACGAAGCACAGATACTCCATATGGTTGCGGTAAGTCGTATCCAACTTGTTTCCGGTTTAGATACTTTTCGGATATGTATTTGACACACCAAATGACGTGTCCTTCAACTTTTTTATAGGTTTGGCTGGAGGATACAACAAGAATACATCGAGATACAGGCAAGATACGTTTGGGGAGATATTACAACTATTTAAGTAAAAATGGGGTCAAATTATAATTTTAAAAAGTTTAGGGGTCAAAATAAATTTTGTAAAAAATAAATCTGATTAAGGATTTAGCCATTTATGGTTCATTTTCAATTGATGAATGATGATAATGAAGTTAATTAGGTATTAATAATATATTTTATGAGTTTTCTTTATGTTTTATTTGGGTTTTGTAATATGTTATAATTTATGTGACATATTTTATTTATATTCTGAATATTTTTTGAATGAATTTATCAATTATGTTTTCATGAATTATTATTATTATTAAATATAAATATATATTATATTTTAATTGACGTATCCTACCGTATCCTTATCCTAGTTTTTGGAGACTTGTCGTATCGTCGAACCTGGTGACAGATATGTGTGGGGCTACCATGGAAAAATAGTAAATATATATATATATATATTTTTTTTTTTTTTCTATTCAAAATAGAAAAAAAAAATTATTTTCTTTTTCTTCTTTTTATAATAACCATTCTTTCTCCCCATTCTCCAAATTTGAATCAACAATTAGTCTTCAAATTAGTTATGTTTGAGTGAATATTATGGCTTTAAATATTTTATTTTGTTTTGAAATTTTTGGGTTATTGTTAAATATAGTTAAAGAGATTTTAGAATTAATCAAATTTTAAATTTACAAAGTAACGGTATTATTAAATGAATTTCATTAAATTTCTCATAACATTGTATTAGTATATTTCGAATGTATCAAACTAATATAATAATATAAAAACATTTAATATAATTTTTTTTTTAGAAATGAAATTTATCAAAACATCATTTCACATTAAAATAGAAAATGAATTTTTAACAAACTTCACGGTTGTTTATATTGAAAGAGAGATCATCATTGTCATTGATCTAGATTTCATAATTGATAAGTTTTATCTTTTAAACAATCATAAGATACAATTTAATTAATGTTCATATTTGCATTCATGTTTCTTTTATAATTTTTTTTTAACTTTCTAAAAAATAAAATAAAATTTGGTAACGTAATTATTTAGAATATCTATTATACGGGGACGTTACACTATGTCATCCTAGCCAGGTGTTGTAGATGTTTAGTAAAAAAAATGAAAATGAAAATTCTAGCCCACCCCGATCTTCAATTTCTGGTTACGTCTCTGCCCGTATCCGTGTCTGTATCCGTGCTACATAGATCTCAGTTTTTCTTATAATCAGTTATCATATTATTTATTTGGAATACATTTTTGAGTTTTATATATAGGGTATTTCTTCGATATAATAGTATGTGATCACATATGATTACATGTTATCACAAATATATATAATTTTATTGCATATGAATTACACGTGATCACAAAATTAAATTATTGTGATCGCATTTTAGAACATGCAATCTTATATTAGTTGATGTGGTTATACCAAAGAAGACATGATCATAGTCAAATTTTTCTATGTTGCATCATGTAACGTTGCATCCAAGGACAACCCATATACTATATATAAAAGTATGAAGTGGTCACCCCCCCCCCCCCCCCCCCTCCTTTTTTTTTTTTTTTTTTTTAAATTTCTTTGACTTTAAAAAAAAAAAAAATTCCTTAAAAGTTAAATTACATACATCCCTTAAACTTTATATAATTATTTAATATATAGCCTTTAGTAAGATTTTAATTATAGCATCCCTTATTATTATTATTATTTTTTTAAAGTCAAATGATAAATACAAACCTTCGAGTTTGTAGAATTACTTAATAAACATGTCTTAGTAATAGTAACACAACATGGATTGTATAGTAATTTCCAAAATTTGTTTTAATTTAAAATTCTAAATAGGTTAAATCATTATTAAATAGTTTACCCCAATTATTATGACTTTAAATTGTTATTTGCTAAGAGGCTAGAAGTAATGATATGGATTGGACCAAAATCAATAGTTATTAAAAGAGCGATATGTTTGTTAATTATAGCATCTTTTTTTTTTTTTTTTTTTTTCATTTTTAATATTTTTTAAAGTAAAATTGACTTGAAATATATAAGTGAAAGAAAGAAAAAATATATTGGGGTGTTTTAACTACTCATGTTCATTACAACAAATACAAAAATAAGAGAGAGATTGAGAGGAAACCCTTGAAGAGCTCTCCTTCCTTGAAGCTTTGATCCAAGTCTTCTAGTCTCCTTTAAGTTGAGTAGAGATGATTTGGATGAGTGGGAGAAGTGTTTCTAGAGCTAAGTTATAAGAAAATATGAAATTATATGTGTGGGAGGATGTGGAGATCAATGGTTTGTTCCCATGCTTTTCTATTTATAGGGGATGCAAAAATAGGTCACTTAAGCTTGAAAACAGATGCTGTCGTGCGTAGAGTGTAGGTGGAGTGCGGTTATATGACCCGCACTTTAACGTCAGGTGCAAAGTCCACTTCTCTGTTCCAGCTTGGAGTGCGGGATTACCCGCACTTGACCCGTACTTTAATGTTAGGTGCACTTTCTACTTCTGTGTTCTTGGCAACAGTGCGGGTGGAGTGCAGTTGGATGACCCGCACTTGACCCACACTTTATCAACTATGCAGATATCAGGTCCCAGATTTTGGCAACTGTGCGAGTGGAGTGTAGTTTAGTTGCTACCCGCACTGACCCGCACTTTAGAGTTGCTGATGACCCTTTGTCTTTCCTTTAGCCACTTTTGGCCCTTTTTCGGCCAGAACACCCGTAACATGCTTCTAACACCAGAATTACATCAATTGCTTGCAATTAGCACCAACGAGTCTATTAGACATAAAATATACATAAAATATACACAAGAACGAGACAAAGGAATAGGAAATAAGGGCCGAAATATACAACAATTTAGGCACGATCAAACACCCACAAATCAAACCTTTGCTCGTCCTTGAGTAAACTCAAAACAAAACAAGACACGACAACAAAAATGACTCGAACTAAGAACTTTCCTAGACATAAAGAAAACTTGCTGCAGAACCAACTAGCAGAGAGATATGCAAAAGCAAATGGGAGTGAGGAATGAGCATATGCAAAATGTTCTAAACAACTCTAAGGCACCCCAAGGGAAACTCGCACAACACGAATCCCACATTTAAAGTACCATTGCCTTGGAAACTACTCACTCTCACGCCTCGAGCATAATTTGCTTCAACTATAGGTTCTCACAAGGATTCTCTCTTATCTTTCCTTTCAGAACTTACGTTCACACTCATGCAACATGTATGCAAGGTATCAAATTTGTTGCATACATTTAGTATAGAATAAACGCTCTTTTTAGTGAAAAAGTCTCATAAAAGAATCATGTGTCATGAACGTGGAAAAAGCATGCATTAACTAATATTCCCAATCTAGACTTCCCCGAAGATCAACTAGGTCTTTTCTATTTGGTTGTAACGTGGCCATGGTGAATGGTGATTAGAAGAATGAGAATTTAGGCACAAGCACTAATCAACCAAGTTAAGGCACAAGCACTAATCAACCAAGTTAAGGCAATACATTCTACACTTAAGCATTTAATTTCTCGTGCAACTCCACTTCCAAATATATTATGGCGTCCAGGTATACAATTAGACTCTACGTGCAATCTTTAACTACTCATGTTACCCATTTGAGTAGCATTTACAATTTACACAAGGCATTTGAAGCATATTTTTCTTTTGTTACTTTTTGCTTCTTTTCTTTTCTTTTCTTTTCATTCCTTTTTACTATGCACATTTTCATAACTCATTACTCAAGCCTAGGTACACGCCATTTATCAAATTAAAGCACAACTTTACATTCCTAAGCCTCAACAAGATCAATTAAGTGAGGGTTGGCTTAGTGTTTAGGTTGCTTGGGTTATGGATAACATGGGTGTAGAATGGAAAAGTCTATATGTGTTTGGCTTCAAAATTGGCTTGGAAGCACACATATTACGGGAATGTGAAGTATTTAGGCTTTTAGAGTGGCTAAAACACATATATTGCCTAATATCACTTCAAAGGATCAATCTACCAAGGGAATAAAAGTTTCCGTCAAGCAGTCCACATATATGATGCATGTTCAATGACAAATGATGATTTTTGATGTAGTGCGACTATGCTTGGTGTTTGAATAGTGTTTACAGATTTGAAAAATATTTTCCCTCAAATATACATACTTTTGGCTTGTGTTTGTGATCTCACAAGGGAAATCTCCATTATTAGAACGAGGCACTTGAGCACCGAGTTCCTTCAACTTGGACACTAACGGATGGGACAATCCCATGAAGTGCAAGTGAGACCCCTAAAGTGACTAAGAGTTATTAAACAAGCACACTTAGCATACACACATTCACCACAAACACTTTGCTCAAGGTATCTCACCAAGCTAAATAAGCTCAAAATATTGGTTAAGCAGCAAATTTGAAAAATGGACACAAAACGAATCAAGACTCAAAAAGACGACTCGAAAAGGCATCTACACCCCCAAACCAAAACCAAAACCCAACATTGTGCTCAATGTTGAAGACACAAGAGTCTGGCGTAGCTGGGCGCACCTAACATGATTCAAAACAAACCTAGGCACCAATCATCCACAATCAATTCCTAACAAAATAAAAATGACTCAAAATAGGCTCAACAAATAAAGGCAATTCATGTAATATATCATTGAAGGACAAGCAAACAGATTTTTTATCAAGCTTAACATCAAGCATTTTACCAAAATTGGCGGAATGGGGCGTAACAACCCCCAAACCAAATCTAACTATAAGCACATGCATTCATACTTGCACACGAGCCTCCGGCTCAATCATCCATAAATATACTCAATAAATTCAATGTGCAATCATCCACAGCAGTTGAACAAAAACATCATAACATTATTAAATTTTTGAATGAAAGCGAAAATAAAACTAAAAAGGTAAAAGTTCAGAAATTGCAAACATAGGTGGGTTGCCTCCCACAAGTGCACTATTTATCGTCTAGGCGGGACGTTGCTACTTGGATTGCTTAACCGAATTCCAAGGTTTCGAGCTAACTCCTATATGTTATTAGGTCTTGGAAATATTTCTCGTGGGATGACATGTTCCTAATCAAATAGAACAAGGATAAGTTAGTGCACAGTTTATAAAATGGTATGATGAAACCAAAAATAAACTTATCATAGGGCCCTTGTGCAGGCGGCCCAGAGAAAGAATTGATGGAGTGAAAGGCTCTGATTCCTTGAATAGGAGCGACTCCTCAACGAGGACATCTTCCGCCTTCTTCACTTCTATGTTCATCTCCTCTTTCTCCATCTCTTCATTGGCAACAATGGACTAGTGGTCAGCAAAATCATGTCTATCTTCATCATCGACATTCTCATCACCCCAGTTGGTGATTGTTACACCTTCTGGCTACGGTTGATTCGGGATCTCTTCAAGCATTTGAGTTTTAATAGCTTTAAGGATTGTCTCAACATGAGCTTCAATTCTGCTCATTGTAGCCTTCCTATCATGCTCTTGTTGTCTCTCCATTTGCTCTTGCTCTAGCATGTAAGCTTGAGACTTTTGTTGAGAAGCTAAAATCAGCTCATTCTTCTGAAGACTATTCTTCATGAAGTCTCTCATCTTGTCTTCAAATGATTGAGTCATTGGAAGGTGTGACGATGTTGGTTGCTAAAATGCATTGGCCTCATTGTATTTCCATGGTGAGTCTTGGTAAGGCCTCCAATCCTGGTTGTAGGATTTGTTGTATGGCTTGTAGTGCGGCTCCGTGTTGTAGCAATCTCCAAATGTGTTCGTGGGTTCCAGACTGTAGGATTTTAATTTATGAGCATGTTGTCTACACAACACCCGAAATTTATCTCTTAAAGAACAACTCTCTATCTCGTGCCCATCTACATGACATAACTCGCATACCACAACCTCCCCTTGTTCTCTTCCTGAAGAATGCGCATGATTTGCTCTCCCATAAGCATAAGTGTGTTGGCCAAATAAATCCATCGTTCCTGAAACAAAAGAAAACAAAACTACCAAAGAAATAAAAAGAAACTAAAAAGACTAAAAAAAAACAAAACTACGAACTAATAATATTAAAACTAATGTAATCACTACTACGAACACCGAACCCCGGCAGCGGCGCCATTTGATGGGAAGATTTTCGCTATTAGAAAACCGTCCGTCAAAACAATTTATAAAACCTATGCGATGCGTTCACAAGTATAAATACGAGTAAAGTGGTAAGCATGGATGTCGTCCACTAAGATCGGGGTAGCAGAGATAAGATTAGGATTAATAGAACTAGTGAGCATAAAAGTAAAGTATATGGTAGGTGAAAATATAATATAAACTAAACTAAGAATGCAATCTAAATGGAATGGTAATGGAGTGATGAATGTATGATGATGGAATTATGGAGTTGATGGACTCGTACGTGAATACTGGGGCGATTACAACAAACTCTCAACTAAGCATATTATGACAAATGTAACCAACCTAGGGTGTATAATGTTGGCTACGTACCACTAGCAAGGGGTCAACCTAGGGTGTATAGCGAAAACCCTCTACTAGCGATTAATACCTCATAAACAACCAATAGTGGCTAGTTGCTCAATTGGGATTCTAGCCATGTAGCTCATCTATCTAACTATGGCTGGACCTATTTCTAACGTAGCCGTCCTAGGGTGTATAGCGATGACTTCCAATTCCCTCACAAGTGGCCGCCCTAGGGTGTATAGCAAATGCAATCCGTTTGAGATTGGATGGCGCTCGAGGTTATTTAACCGGATTTTACTCGAAGGTTAGTTCTCGTAAAATCGCTAAAGTAGCCAACCTAGGGTGTATAGTGAAGGCTTTTAATCCTCTCTCAAATGCCCACCTAGAGTGTATAGTGCCGGTCACCCGTTCGAGGTTAGATTAAGAACGCGGTTGTTGAGCTCGGATTCCAGAAATCCCATCCATTTAATAAGCAATAAAGATTCCAAATTAACATGCTAAGAGGGTGTATCCCAACAAATCAATAATGAAATCATTCAAAGCAAAGAACAAAACATAGAGATGGATATGTATATAAAACATAGAGTTTATTTACAAATGCCCAAAATCCATCAAACAAATAACATCAACCCCATAACGGGGTGTTTTAGCTACTCATGTTCATTACAACAAATACAAAAATAAGAGAGAGATTGAGAGGAAACCTTTGAAGAGCTCTCCTTCCTTGAAGCTTTGATCCAAGTCTCCTAGTTGCCTTTGAGTTGAGTAGAGATGATTTGGATGAGAGGGAGAAGTGTTTCTAGAGCTAATTCACAAGAAAATATGAAAATATGAAAACAGAAGCTGTCGTGCACAGAGTGCGGGTGGAGTGCGGTTATATGACCCGCACTTTAACGTTAGGTGCAAATTCCACTTCTCTGTTCCAGCTTGGAGTGCGGGTGGAGTGCGGTTTGATTACCTACACTTGACTTGTACTTTAATGTCAGGTGCACTTTTTGCTTCTCTGTTCTTGGCAATAGTACGGGTGGAGTGCAGTTGGATTACCTGCACTTGACCCACACTTTATCAACTATGCAGATATCAGGTCCCAGATTTTGGCAAGTGTGCGGGTGAAGTACGTTTGTGACCCACATTGACCCGCACTCTAGAGTTGTTGATGACCCTTTGTCTTTCCTTCAACAACTTTCGGCCCCTTTTCAACCAGAACACCCGCAACATACTTCTAACACCAGAATTACATCAATAGCCTACAATTAGCACCAACGAGCCTATTAGACATAAAATATATAGAAAATACACACAAGAACGAGACAAAGGACACGAGGTACCCTGCTGATGTAATAGCGGGGTACCCAATTGATCTTAATAGCTGGATACCTATCTGGTGTAGTAGCGGGGTGCTTTGTCGAGCTCTGTGACAGGATTCTGAGTAGAACTGGGGTTATGAAGATTGCTGGGCTTGTTAGCTTGAAATGAGGGATGAGGTACGTATCCAGATTTGATTTTAGCATTCTTCTTTCTAGAAGTAGCTAGGTGGTATTCTGGCTTGTGTCTTTTCCTTGTATCTAGGTGGAAAATTCTTTTTTGAACCTTCACCAATTTTGGTGGTTAACATATATATATATATATATATATTTTTTTTTTCATGTCTATCTTTCATTGTTCTATTGTTGTTGTCAATGGTTATCATTGATTTCTTGTTCAGATACATCCTCTTAGCAAGATCTCTATGGAATACGTATGAGTATTGCATCTAGATATACATCCTATTTAGTTGATCCATGCTTGAATGAATAGACGGAATGTCATGAACTCCGATTCTTAAACGGCGGTCTTAATCTAACCTCGAACGGGTTTCCAGCACTATACATCCTAGGTCGGTACTTATGATAGGATTAGATTATTAGGATTATGCTCAATAGCAAGAGTGTAATGTTGTAATTGACAATCTTTTTCATATTAATAAAGTGATTTCTGGTTTAACAAATCGTATAGCATTTATAGTTTAATATTATAATTGTCAAAGTAAATAATCATAAGGTCTAAAGACTATGGGAAAAGAAGAATTGTTCGTACATCTGGATACGTATGTGGTAGACACAATTCTTTAATTAGTCTTGAATAATGTTCACAACTTAAGTTAAAGGTTGGGCACCTTTATCTTGTTAAAGTTGTAGAATTCTTTTGCTAGCATTTGAGTGGGATCAAATGAGATATGATGAGTCTAAAATCATCGGAGTGTCTTCGAGCAAAAGGATCTAGTGCACTGGGTGCATTGAACTGGATCACAATGAAAAGCTTTATCTAGAACCGTCAATAGATAAAAGTCTTTTCATTATCGGACAATCGGAGAGTCTATCTTAATCCTGAGATAAATGATGGACTTATGGTTGCAAGTGATATCATTTGAGTTATCAATGAGTACGATTATATCGCATAGTCTATCCTCGATAGTTTGGTGATATTCATTTGTTAATCGATAGAGGACTTCATTTATAGATATGGACATCGTGGCTCCATTTAATTAAATGAGAGTATAATATCATCATATGGATGTTTTGAGGTAATTGGATATTAAATCTCAACGTTGAGTTTTCAATAGTGTCTATTGAAAACATGGCTTCTGGACAAGTCAAAATATCCAAGTTCAAAACGTGGTCATATGAGTAAATATGGTAACTTGGAGAGTTATAGGCGGTCTATGAACTCTTGGCGATTACTGATATTAATCACGAGGATACACTATCTCCAATATGATTGTCTAGGGTATGAATGAGGAGCATCTTCCTTTTCTATCTTTATTTAAGAGTTCAGTTTTAGCTCTTTAGTGGAATGAGTTAAAATTAATGGATCGGACCTAAGTGAATCATTTGTTGATTGTGATTATGTTATGTCTATTGAAGCTTAAATTTAGATGGCCCGCCAAGATCCCCAATCCACACGGACTTGCATGGATCACTTGATATATTCTACCGGACCAATTTAAGGGTCCATCTAGAATTGCATTTAATATATTAAGAATATAATTTGCACATTATTTTAGTAATGGGCTGCTCAATTATATTAATATATTAATGAAAGACATGTGGGCTTGTTTCTTTTAGTAAGAATGGGTCTGGTTCACATGTGGGCTTTTTATTTAAAGTCCAATGGATTAAATGAAATAAGAAAATAATATTTTGGCACATTTACTCTGAGTGGGGCGGCAAGGGTTAGTTTAACCTAATATATTATTTTGTTTCATTGTTTTAATTAAATAAGAATTAATTAATTTATTAATTAATTGTTTAATTAAAGAAACAAATCTTTTCTAATCAGGAAATATATTTCCTAAAAGTAAAATTAAAAGACTTGTTTGATAAGGAAATAAATAATTAGTTTTATTTATTTAATCAAATAAGAAGTCTTTTTTATTTAGTCAAAATAAAAGAATAAAAGATCTATGAGTTGGATTAGGATTTGATGTCTTAAAAACTAGATGGAAATTAGGGTGCAACATAAGCCTATGGTGGGCATGTGATTTCGGCAACCCTAGTTATTTCTAGGTTAGGATTTCGGCAACCCTAATAATAAAAGAAAAGAAGAAGCAAACTTAGGCCACCTATATATTGACAAGTATAGAATTCGGCCACCAAGATATGGGTTCATGATACAAATTTCTTCTTCTTCTCAATTCATAGAAAGTTTTTTTTTATTCTACTAAAACAAAAAGGAGTGTTAGATTATTCTTTGATAGTATACTATTTGCTTATTCATCAATAAGCTTGTGTATACGATATCGATCTAGGTTCACGCGAGTTTCGATCATTAGATTGAGAACTCAAAAGTGACCGGAATAATCTTAGTCATTCTTTTGATTGTTTTTGTGACTAACAAAGAAAAGAAAAGTTTGTTTTGTCCATTCACAGGTTTGCAATTCAAAGAAAAGGGAGACCATGCTCCTAGGTGATCCATGTTCGTGCTAGGATTGAAGATCTTGCGGATTACCATCGACGTAAGTCAATCGGATCACGCGACAAAAGGTATTCTACTTTTTGTTATTGTATATGTATGTTTAAATAATTAAAGGGTTTAAGGTTCATAAAGGAAATTTTTTTAAAAGTCACTAAATCTAATTTTTAGTATCGCTTCCGCTGCGTGTACTTCTTTGGTATTTTTCCCTACAGAAGTCAACACTATACATCCTAGGTTGACTATTTTATAATCGGTTGAGTCTTTGATAGGTAGATGAGCTTCATTTCTAGAATCCATATGCACAACCAACACTATACATCTTAGGTTGGTGGTTTACAACGGATTAGTCCCTAATAGGTGGCCCTCACTATACATCCTAGGTTGAACACTTGATTAGGATAAATAACCAGCTCTATACATCCTAGGTCGGTTACCTTTGAATAGACGCGCTTAATTACTAGTTTGTTGCATTGCCCAGTATTTACTTTCGAATCCGTTAACTCCTTAGTTTCCACCATATGTATATCTCCCATACCATTTATCACCAACTTGTTTGTTTGTTTGTTTGTTTAGATATATTATTGTGTTAAGTAACATTTTACCACATCTTCATTTTCGTATCATTAATTACATGAATGCTATTCTAGAAATAGCTAGTTTTTACTAGCCCCGTTTCCCTGTGGACGACACCCCACTTACCACTACACTTGTGTTTTAAAAACCAATTTAGACTTGAGATGTTTTACAAATTGTTTTGACGGACGGTTTTCTAATGGTAAAAAACCTTTTCATCAAATGGCGTCGTTGCCGGGGAAACAACGAGTTTAGTTTAATTAGTTTTGCTTGAATAGTATTTATAGTTATTTACATTTCTGCTAGTATTTTGTTTGTGTCTTTTTACGTCATGCAGTATTTGTTTTAGAATTTCAGGATTCCAAGTATATGCACGGAAGAAGATCACTTAGAGGAACAGTGTTACCCATTACCGACAATATCAATCAGTTGGGTAGAAGAGTCGGTCAGTTATAAGAGAATATGTAAGACGGGGATCCTCAAGATCAACCCGAGCAAAATATGGGTGATAGGAATGCTCCAAATTAGAAAGAGCAACAGGCTCACGAGCATGATGGCAGTGTACATAGGGAGGAACAGTTGGGTCTCACCATGGGCGAGTATACACTCCCATTTGTAGGAAATGTGTCCTCCACTATAGTACTAGATGATGTGGCAAGGTAGTATGAACTAAAGAACAAGCACATTGACCTCCTACCATCTTTTAATAGGAGAGTTACCGAAGATTGCCTCCAGTTTATGAAGCAATATAAAGCCACCTTAGGGACCTTTTTGGTAATGGCTCGTGAAGCAGTACTAACAAGAGAACAACTTCACATTAGGTGTTTCCAGTGTTGTTTGAAAGATGCAGCCATGACTTGGTATATGAAATTGAGGCTAGGGTCACTAGTGACATGGATCCAAGTATGTAAAGTCTTTTTCAACAAGTACTTTCCGTCACAAAAGGTGAAGGGCCTCAGGTTAAAAATATCATCATTTGTTGAGGAAGATGGAGAACCATTCCACGAGGCATGGGAGAGGTTCAATCTATTGTTAGCTCAAATATCGTCACACCCATACCATCCAGAACTGAAGGTAAATTTCTTCTATAGTGGGCTTTCACCTATCTAACAAATGATGGTGGACAACACATACGGGGGTACTCTAACTGATAAGAGGGCAATTGATGCATATGACATCTTGGAAAAGATAGCTCAGAATTCACAGCAGAAAACATCCCATGTGAGAAGGGGTTGAAGGTAGATGTAAGGCAGGACACCCAAGCTCAAATTCAGATGTCTAGAATGAACAAAGAGCTCCAATCTATCAAGGAGCTTATAACTGGAAAGCCAGGACCTTCACATGAGGTTAGTCAAGTAACGAAAAAGATAGAAGGGGGAGTGGGGCAGTTTAGTTAAGAAGAGCAAGCCTAAGCCCTTAAGGAATTTCAAAGGCAAAGGAATGACTCGTATTCTAATACATACAATCCGGGGTTAAGGAACCATCCCAACTTGTCTTGGTCAAACAACAACCACCTAGGGGCAACAAATTACCAAAGTGGTAACAACAACTACCAAGGTCGCAACACAAATTACCAAGGCAGGAATTTCAATCAGGGGTACTAAAACCATGGATAGAATAGGTTTTACCAGGGAGGTTTGAGCAAAACAACCAATGGGGTAGTTCAAGTAACAACCCACCAAACCACCTTAATTCCCAAGTACCCACAAACCAACCAAAGGACAAATCCCTAGAGGAGATAGTGAGCACAATTATCAAAACGGTTGGGATAGGGTCAGAAGCTCTCAAGAATACCTTACATGCATCCGAGCAACGGATGTTCGCTTACATGCAGTCAAATGATCAAAGGGCGAATAGTCATGGAGCGTCACTAAAGAAGATGGAAACTCAGTTGGCATAGATCTTTGATGCACTGGTCAAGAAAAAGGGTAAGGCATCAAGCACCGATGAGCACATTAACGTGCTAGAGGTAGTCAAGTTAGGAGTTGAAAAGGTGATAGAAGAAGCAACAATCCCAACCAAAGAAACGATTCTAGACACTTCCGGTGAAGTGAATGTAAAGAGGGAGGTGGAGTTTGCACATGATGAAAATGGGAGAAGTGGTATAGACTTCCCCGTTAAACTTTCGGATCCTAGAAGTTTCGTAATAGAGGTGGAAATTGAAAACTCACCTAAGATGGGAGCAGTGCTTGATATGGGGGCTAGCATCAATATGATGCCCTTAGAGGTATACAAACAGTTAAAGATTCAGTCAATCAAGCCTACTTCTCATATGCTCATCATGGCGGACAATTCTTCCACCACCCTAGTCTGTATAGTGGAGGAAGTCTATTTGAACATGCACAGTTTGATGGTGCCAGTAGAGTTTGTTGTATTAGATTGCAAGAAAGGAGAAACCAGTGGTAGGGACTTGGCCTTAGAGGCACCCAAGTCAAGGAAGAAAAAAAGCCGAGTTTTCACTTTTGTGCAAGCCTTTAAGGATGGATTGAACCCCGCCAAAAGCTCCTCCGGGGTAGCAGCAGGAAATTTCATAGGGTTCATTGTTCATAAGAGGGGGATCGAAGCCAACTCGGAGAAGGTCAAGGCCATTTTGGACCTTGAATCCCTCACTACCCTCAAAAAGGTGCAAGGACTGACTGGCAGGGTAGTAGCATTGAATCGCTTCATATCTCGATCTACAGATATGTGTCTTCCTTTCTTTAAAATTATCAAACAGCGTAAGAAGATGAAGTGGGATCAAGAAAGTGAAAGGGCCTTCCATTCTTTAAAGGAATATCTGGCTAGCCCGCCCTTGCTAGTAAAACATGTCCTAGGAGAAGAGCTGCAACTTCACTTGGCAGTATCAAAGATCACTACAAGTGGGGCTTTGGTTAAAAAGTGTAATGACGGGGTCTAGAGACTAGTCTATTATGCGAACCGTGCTCTGACCAAGTTAGAGAAGAATTATTGCCTTCTGGAGAAATTCGCTTATGCATTGGTAACTGCAGCTAGAAAGCTTCGGCCGTATTTCCAAGCTCATACCAATGCGGTGGTCACTGATCAATCACTGAGACAATTCCTCTAAAGGCACGATGTATCCGGCAGATTGGTCTTGTGGGCTTTGGAGCTTACCCAATACAACATCAAATACAAGCCAAGGACTACAATTAAAGCTTAGGCTTTAGCAGATTTCATAATAAAATTCAGCATGACTCCAAACCCGGATTCAAATGCAACCTTAGACCTGTTCCAAAGAACCCAGAATAGCCCGATAACTACAAGGCCTGGATACTGTACACAGATGAGGCATCGAACCAATCAGGCCACGAGGAAGGGATTATCCTAATCGACCTAAAGAGGGTCAAGTGCAGCAACTGTTTAAGATTTGAGTTCAGAGCCACCAATAATGAAGCAGAGTATGAAGCCTTACTAGCGGGAATAAAAGTAGCAGAAGAGCTAGGAGCAAATTTTCTCCTGGTTAAGAGCGATTCTCAGTTGGTAACCAACCAAGTATCGGGATTATACCAACCCAAAGGTGATAACATGGTAGCATATTTGGCCAGGGTCCGGGAAGCTATGACAAGGTTCAATGGTGTAAAGATAGAGCATATTACACGAGAGAAGAACCACCGTACATATATCTTAGCCAAAATTGATGCAAGTTGAGGGCAAGCATTGCTAAAAGGAGTACCGATTCAATTGGTACCTTGATCAAGCATAGTTATAGGGGCAAAAGTCAACCCGACAAAAGGTCAGATGGGGTATTAGCTCCTAATTGGGTGGTTCCTTACTTAATCAAGATAATAGTCCGAGGCGGAGCTTAAAAGTTAGAAGACATGAGTGGTTAATCACACCTAGAACGCAGATCACCTCGTTAATCACACCTGGAACGCATATCACCTCAAGAGGTTTTACCCTTAATGGTTAGAAAGAATAAAAAGTTTTTCTTTTCTTCGGTTGGTATGACATCAAATGTATACCCCGATCTTTGCTTTGTATGAATTTGAAAGTTCAATAAAAGAAGTCAGTTTCTTCTCCTACCTGATTCTCCGACTTTCATCTTGAACATTTCGCCACAAATAAATCACCTTAAGCCCAGGGATGCTGAACAACGACCTTGATGCCCTAGACTGGGTCAACCCCTTTAGGAGGATCACTATAACTAAATCACCTCAAGACCAGGGATGTTGAACAACGACCTTTATGCCCTAGACCAAGTCAACCCCTCCAAGAAGATCGCCATAACTAAATCGCCTCAAGACCAAGAAAGTTGTGCAACATTCCTAATGCCCAAGATTGGGTCAACCCTCTGGGAGGATCGCCATAACTAAAAACGCCTTAAGACCAGGAAAAGCCACATGGAGATCCTGCTGCCTTTGACAGGGAATTCCCTCATCTAGGAAGGATTTGGTGCATAAATGCCTAAGTGGCATAGTTGCCTACCAAACTAAGGATGCGAAGTCGTGGCCTTGGTTGCCCGTCGCAGTTCTCAAGACCAAGAAAGTCTATACAACATTCTTAAAGCCTCGGTCAGGGAATACCCTCCACCAGGACAGATTTATCAAAGGACCATAATCCCTTAGCAGGATGACTGGCACCTTCAATAGCCATGTGAAGAACCAGGTCGGGGAATACCTTCCACCAGGACAAATTTATCAAAGGACCATAATCCCTTGACTGGATGACTAGCACCTTGATTCACCATGTGAAGAACCAGGTCAGGGAATACCCTCCACCTGGATAGATTTATCAAAGAACCAGAATCCCTTAGCGGGATATCTGGCACCTTGATTCGCTATATGAAGAACTAGGTCAAGGAATACCCTCCACCAGGATAGATTTATCAAAAAACCAGAATCCCATAGCGGGATATTTGGCACCTTGATTCGCCATATGAAGAACCAGATCCAAGAATATCCTCTACCGGGATAGATTCAATCAAAGAGCTAGGGTCCCTAAGTTGGACAAACTGACATCTTATTTCACAAAATAAAGACCAAATGTTAAGAAGGTCTTAATGGTCTGCCAATTTGTATTGCCAAGGAACTAGGGTCCCAGAGTGAGATACCTGGATTCCCTATACAAAAGATACTTAAAAATTTGCAATAATTATGCACAGAATGGCCCCAGTCCCCTCCTACCACGACCCACTCGTCTTTCCAACTTCTGTTGAACTTGATGTTAGCCCCGGGAATTACCAAATTGGAAGATTTAGACACCCCAAATAAAACTGTCCTTTGGGACAAGGCGCCATGTTAGCTACCCAAAAGACATATAGCAGCTCATCGAAGCCCGGCTCCCTCTCCAGACCATCTCTTTTGCATTACTCCTTCCAGAGCACCAGAAAGCCCGTCACATATTTCCAAAAACCTGGCAAGATCTGTAGAAGAGCCAGCCCGAGAGCCACCAGCGCCCTTCAAAGAGTAGGGTGGAAAGGAAGTCTGACCCCGCACTCAAACGCAGTGATGAGAATAAGGGAGCTGCACTAAGGGATCCATTGCATGTTTCGGCTGGTCCAATAACAAGAGCATGGGCCAAGAGATTCAAAGAGGCACTCAACGGCCTGATTCAAGACAGTTTGGCTGATTCTGAAGTTTTAAAGTCCAAGATGAGCCCACATAAAAACTAAGGCTTAATTAACGTCATCAATGCAATTAATTGGGCCGAATAAGAGAAGCTTAGGCGTGATGCACAAGCTGGGGTGTGTGGAGGAGATTTAATTTCAGTTTTTTCCTTTTTAGTTTTTTTAGAGAATAAAGAGTTGATTTGTTTCCCAAATTAAGGGGCTGATTTGTTTCCAGTTTTAGCTTTCCAAATAGGGAGCAAGTCAATAGTTGCTTGTTTTAGTTTTAGTTCTATTTTCTTTCCCGTTTGTAAGGCCTTTGGCTGATTTCTATTTTTCCCTTTCTTGTCCATTAGGGTTTTAGTTTATAAAGAACCCTCTAATGTATTATTTCGGCAGACTTTGATTGAATTAAAAATTGAGAGGATTCTTTTTCTCTTTTGTTCTTTGAGAACTATTTGAACTTATCAGATTTTCTCTGTGGCGTACATCCTTGACTTATCAATCAAGTATTCCATCCTTGATTGTGGTGTCCTCTTTATACCAAGGTTCACATCTCTTTATAGGTGTTGGGTCGCAGTTTCCATCCAAAAACTTGAGCTTAGAACGATCTTAGGAATCAAACCGGCGAGGTTCGTAACATTTGGTATGAGAGCCAGGTTTCAAAAATTAGGTTTAATCTATCCCTGTTCTTCTTTCTTCTTTGATTTCGTACCATCCAAAAAAAAAAAAAAACCTTAATTCCGATTGATCAAGGTCAAAAAAAAAAAAAAAAGTACAAAAAAAAAAGTTCCTTTGAAAGGTCATATAGTTGAACTTATATCAACTAGTGTTATTCTACTTCTTGATTTCGTGCATTGATATTCAAAAAATAAAAAATAAAAAAATCCGTAGAATCTCATCTTTGTTATTCTTGTTCTCTTACTTTTTCATTCCAGACTCTTTGTGATTTGTTTCGTGTGAACGTGGCTAAGAAAGCTTGGTTATTGTTTGATTAGTTTGATAAGAACTTTTGAGAAAATAACGAGTTGAAAAAGGCAAGAGTGGTGAGTACATATTGAGGGTAAATGTTGATTTTTATTGTGTGAAAACACGAGTGTTGAGTGATCTGAAATTTTTTTGAGTGAAACACAAGAGGGAGTGTTGTGAGGTCTTTTTTTTTTTGCTAATCTTTTTTTTGCAGGGAAAACATGTCCGAAAACAAAGATAAAGGCGTTACTGATGATTCATCCATATCAGCGGACCTAAAACTTTGGAAGGAGGCATTAGTAGGGGAGATGAGACAGATGATTAGGGGTGAATTGGAACAATTACATGAGCATTTAGATCAAGTGGAGAACTCACGCACGGAACAACCACAACCTGTTCCACAAGCACGTAGGAGAGAGAGAGAGTTCCGGTTAGAGAAGAAGTCAATGATTATTATGGGGATGATAATGACATAGAGGGGGATGATCGCATGTCCAATGTGGGTACGGGCAGATTTAGACGTGGAATTGGAGGTAGAGGTACTAGGTTTGGGAATAGAGAAGATAGGTATGGGAATATAAGAGATAGGTATGGAGAGAGGGTTGATAATAATTTGGGTAGTATTAAGGTGAAAATTCCAACCTTCCAAGGTAAAACTCATCCTGAAGCTTATTTGGAGTGAGAGAAAAGAATAGAATTGGTGTTTGATTGCCATGACTATTCCGAGATGAAGAAGGTGAAGTTGGCTGCCATAGAGTTTACTGATTATGCTATTGTTTGGTAGGATCAATTGATTATGAGTGGGAGACGAAATGGAGAGAGACCTATTGAGACGTGGGAGGAGATGAAAACTATTATAAGAAGGCGATTCATTCCGAGTCACTATTATAGGGGTTTGTTTCAGAAATTCCAAACTCTTACTCAAGGGTCTAAGTGTGTTGAAGACTTCTACAAGGAGATGGAGATAGCCATGATTCGGGCTGATATAGAAAAAGACCGAGATGCTACTATGGCTAGGTTTCTAAATGGGCTAAACCGAGAAATTGCAAATGTTATGGAGTTGAATGACAATGTGCATGTGGCCATTAAAGTGGAACAACAGTTGAAGAAGAAGGGTTCCACACGGGTTAGGCAAAATTCAGGTTCTTCATCATCATGGAAACCGAATTGGAGCAAGAAGGATGACCAACCTAGTTTCAAGGCCAAGACTGAACCTTCTAAAGATCTTAAGGCCGGGGGCAGATTAAATCAAGGTAAATTAGATTCTCAACCTTCTAGAAACCATGACATTAAGTGCTTTAAGTGTTTGGGAGCAGGTCATATTGCATCACAATGTCCAAACAAGAGAGTAACGGTTTTGAAGGATGGTGGTATCGAATCCGAGGGTGAATCTGATAATGAGTCCATGCCACCTTTAAAGGATACAAGTGACAATGCATATCCGGTGGGTGGAGAGCTTTTGGTTGCAAGAAGAGCTCCTAGTGCTTAAGCCAAGGAAGATGATGAGGTACAACGTGACAACATCTTTCACACCCGCTACCATGTTAATGATAAGGTTTGTAGCATGATTATTGATGGGGGGAGTTGTACTAATGTGGCTAGCACTATTTTGGTGGAAAAACTGAATTTGACCACTTTTAAGCACCCAAAACTTTATAAGCTACAATGGTTGAATGATAGTGGGGAAGTTAGGGTAAATAAGCAGGTGTTGGTGTCTTTTTCAATTGGAAGATACAAAGATGAAGTTACTTGTGATGTGGTGCCAATGAATGCGGGTCATATCCTTTTGGGAAAACCATGGCAGTTTGATAGGCATTTGACTCATGATGGATATACTAATAGATACTCATTTGTACTCAACAAAAGGCCAATCACTCTTGTACCTTTAACCCCAAGACAAGTATATGAAGATCAAATGTGGTTAAAAAAAGATAGAGATGTAAAAAAAAAAGAGTGGGAGCTCAAAAGAAAGAGAGTCCGAATCAACAAAAAAAGAAACAAAAGTTCAAAAAGAAAAAGAGGCTGATGAGAGAAAAAGAGAGAGAAAACAAGTGAGCTTTTATGCAAGAGAGAGTGAGATAAAAAAAGCTTTGTTTTCAAATCAGCCGATGATTGTACTTTTGTACAAAGAGGCTTGTTTTAGTACTAATGAACTTGACTCTTCTTTGCCTACTGTTGTTGTTTCACTTTTGCAGGACTTTGATGAAGTGTTTCCCGAAGAGATGCCTATTGGTTTACCACCAATAAGGGGGATTGAGCACCAAATTGATTTTGTACCCGGAGCACCTATCCCAAATAGACCCACATACAGAAGTAATCCGGAGGAGACAAAGGAACTATAAAGGCAAGTTAATGAGCATATGGAAAGGGGGTACGTGCATGAGAGTATAAGTCTTTATGCGGTTCCCGTATTACTTATGCATAAGAAGGATGGAACATGGAGGATGTGGGTTGATTGTCGCGCCTTCAACAATATCACTGTAAAGTATTGACATCCTATTCCTAGATTAGATGATATGCTTGATGAATTGCATGGTTCTATTGTTTTTACTAAAATTGATCTTAAGAGTGGATATCATCAAATTAGGATGAAAGAAGGTGATGAGTGGAAAACTGCTTTTATGAGTGGTTTGTTATGCCTTTTGGATTAACTAATGCACCAAGTACTTTCATGAGATTAATGAACCATGTTTTGCGTGCTTTTATTGGAAAATTTGTGGTTGTTTACTTTGATGAAATTTGGATTTATAGCAAAAACCTTGATGAGCATGTTGAACATTTAAAACTTGTTTTAGGTGTTTTAAGAGCTGAAAAGTTGTTTGCTAATCTCAAAAAGTGTACCTTTTGCACGGATAAGCTTGTATTTCTTGGTTTTGTTGTTAGTGCTAAAGGGATTGGGGTTGATGAAGAAAAGGTTAAGGCAATTAAGGAGTGGCCGAAACCTACAAATGTGGGACAAGTGAGGAGTTTCCATGGGTTGGCTAGTTTTTATAAGAGGTTTGTGAGGGATTTTAGTAGTCTAGCCGCACCTTTAACTGAAGTTATCAAAAAGAATGTGGGTTTTAAGTGGGGTAATGAACAAGAAAAGGCATTTAACTTGATTAAGGAGAAATTAACTAACGCACCTTTGCTTGCTTTGCCTGACTTTGCTAAAGCTTTTGAGATTGAGTGTGATGCTTCAGGAATAGGTATTGGAGCTGTTCTAATGCAAGAAGGACGTCCCATGGCATTTTTTAGTGGGAAGATAAGTGGAGCAACGTTGAATTATCCTACCTTTTATAAAGAGATGTATGCTTTGGTTAGGGCATTGGAAACTTGGCAACACTACCTTTGGCCGAAAGAATTCATGATTCACACGGATCAGGAGTCCTTGAAACATTTAAAGGGGCAGCACAAGCTAAATAAGCGGCATGCCAAATGGGTGGAGTTCATAGAAACATTTCCTTATGTGATCAAGTACAAAAAAGGTAAGGAAAATATGGTCGCTGATACGTTGTCTAGAAGGTATGTTTTACTTTCTACTTTGGATGCTAGAATGCTTGGTTTTGATTACATTAAAGAATTATATGTGGAAGATTCTGATTTTGGCAATGTATTCAATGCATGTGAAAAGGTTGCATTTGGCAAGTTTTATAGGCATGATGGATTTTTGTTTAGAGAAACTAAATTATGTGTGCCTAAGAGTTCTTTGCGTGAATTGCTTGTTAGAGAAGCTCATGGGGGTAGTTTGATGGGGCATTTTGGGATAGCCAAGACACTAGATGTTTTGCATGAACACTTCTTTTGGCCTCATATGAAACGTGATGTAGAAAGAGTTTGTGATAAATGCATTACATGTAGACAAGCTAAGTCTAGGGTTAATCCTCATGGTTTGTATACTCCTTTGCCTATACCTAGTGGACCTTGGATTGACATTTCTATGGATTTTATGTTGGGTTTGCCTATGTCAAAGAGGGGTAGAGATTCTATATATGTGGTTGTTGATAGGTTTTCAAAAATGGCACATTTCATTCCTTGTCATAAAACTGATGATGCATCACATTTTACTGATTTGTTTTTCAAAGAAATTGTTAGATTGCATGGCATGCCTAAAACCATTGTTTCGGATAGAGACGCTAAGTTCTTAAGCTACTTTTGGAAAACTTTGTAGGGTAAGTTAGGAACTAAACTTTTATTTTCTACTACTTGTCATCCACAAACTGATGGTCAAACTGAAGTAGTTAATAGGACTTTATCTGCCTTGTTGCGTGCTATAATACAAAAGAATTTGAAAACATGGGAGGACTGTTTGCCGCATGTAAAGTTTGCTTATAATAGGAGTGTGCATTCTGCAACTCATTTTTTGCCTTTTGAAATTATGTATGGTATTAACCCATTGACTCCTTTGGATTTAATTCATTTACCTGTGAATGAGCATGTTAACTTGGATGGGAAGAAAAAGGCAGAATTTGTTAAGCAAATCCATGAAAAGACTAGACAAAACATCGAGAGGAGAACTGAGCAATATGCCAACCAAGCTAAAAAAGGGCGTAAGAAAGTTGTGTTTGAGCCTGGTGATTGGGTGTGGTTTCCAATCCAGCGGCGTTCTAAACTACTTCCAAGGGGAGATGGCCCATTTCAAGTGATTGAAAGAATCAATGACAACGCCTACAAGTTAGATCTTCCAGGGGAGTATAATATTAGTGCAAGATTCAATGTTTCTGATTTGTCTCCGTTTGATGTAGGTGACGATTTAAGGACAAATCCCTTTCAAGAAGAAAGGTTTTCTTGCTTTTTTGTGAGAGGCTGGCCGCATTCTATACACAAAGCAAAGAGTTGTTTCATGTGTCTCTTCATCCTCCTTGTTCCTGAGTACCGTGATGCGCCCACACGCCGTTACCAATCCCGGGTCATAGCTAGGAAGATCTTGTGGTTCAAATTAGGAAGCAGATCGAAATAAAAAAAAAAAGGAGCCTACAAATGTTGGTATGAATTAATTTCAACTCCTTATTGTATTTGATTATTACCGTACAAATGGGTTATTTTATGATTGCTTTAAAAATTTTAAAACCCTTCCGCTGCTCAATATGTAACCTTAGGTTCCTACAAAATGGTATTAGAGCTGTTTTTTGTACAGTATAATCGAATTCGATTGCTCCTGATTGCATGTATGAATGTGTAGACACTTTCTAATGATTGTATGATGTTTATATTTTTTAAAAATTTATTATAAACATGGTTGGTCGTTAATTGTATGGTACAATGGGTTTAGGGTTCTTTTCAATGGTTGTAATTTCTATTGTAATATTAATCCCGGGTTGTATAATTTTTTTTTTAATTCGTTGATTTGCTGTAATTTAATATTATTGATGTAAATCGAAGACGAAGAACAATGTTCCGGAAGAACGAAGACACCAACAAGCTGCCGCACAGGATATTGTACAAGTCACTTGTATTTTTTTTTTTTGTGCAACATGCTGTTGCAGTGCATATATTGCACGTTTAAAAAAAAAAAATTTAAAAAGCTAACAGATGTGCAAAGCAGCACACAACACTTACAACATGCAGATATGCAAAGCAGTGCACCTCACATGCACAAGTGTTGTGCAACAAGACTGCTGCAACATTCAATTGTTGTGTGTTTTGTGCAGCAGTCACATGAGTGTATACGAGCGTGTTTGGGCCGATTTTGAAATCCCAAGCCTCCGAAAAATGTTGAGTAACATTTGGGTTTTAAGAGATTTAGTCCATGAGATGGATCCATTAAAATAAATCAAGTTGGATTTGATTTTAGGCCTGAAAGATGCAGAAGTTTTCAGAAGACAAAGACTTGAAGAATATTGGAATTACTTGAGGACCAAGGAATGCCTTGGATAACTTTTGTAATTAGATATTATTTTTAAGTTAGATAACCCATTGTCGCCACTTTACTCTTAATGTCGCCATGGCAACAACACCTGATTGATTTAATCCTGAAAATAGATCTCTATCGCCACTTGTGCCTTAATGTCGCCAGTGGCGACAACATCTTCACCAAAGTGGCGACAATGCCCTATTTTTCCAACTTGTGCTCCTTTTCGCACCAAAGTCCTCACCTTCTTCACAAATGCCCTTGATGCCTAAGTAAACCTGAAACACTTGATTTAAGAACATTATATACGGGAAAATGCCCGAGAATCAAGCATAAGGAGATAGGAATGAGGGTCAAAATCATACCAATTTTGGCTTGATCAAATATCCCCAAACCTATCTTTTACTAGTCCTTGAGCAAAACAATAACAAATCAACCCCAAAGACAAACATCAAGATATTTCAAAGATTTTTCAATCAAACACTAACTCATCCGAGCAAGGTTTTACTTCTCATGATTAAAGATGCGAAACCAAAATGAGGAGATTAAAATGATGATGAACTAGTGAGGACTTGTACATGTAAACGAATGTTAAGTAAAGATTAAGAGCATGCCACTCTAGATATGATTGTACGCAATGCAACCTTACATTCAACATGCCTAAGCTTCAAAGCAAAGGTGCTATTCAGTTTAGAATGTAATTCGCCTCGGTAACTAATCCTCAGTGGATTCTCTTTTTTATTCTCTGAGATTCCTAGGTTTCACTCAAAATCATATGCAATATGAATTTATGTCATGGATACTAATTGATTGCACATGATGACATTTAAAATGCAATTTCTGAAAAGTAAGTCTCATGAATCGAAAAGAACATGTATCAACCAAGATTTACAAAATGGACATTACTAAAGATCATAAAGGTCTTTCTTTTGGTTGTAATGGATCCTTAGGTGAGTGGTGAGACAAAGAATGAGACAGTGGATAACAATGGACTCAATGATTTCACTAAGGCATATATTCTAATTATGAGTTCAAATTGCTTTTCACATATAATTCACACATAAGGCACAAGCTTACACTTTCAATTTACTTGAGCATGCTAATATAATCTTTTCGTTTGAGTAACTCATACCACTTTCAATTCTCTCTCTAGGCCAATTGTACCTAAATCTTGGTTCTTTTTTCCTCATTTTCTTTCCCTTCTGCTTTTCATTTTCTTTTTCTTTTGCTTTTCATTTTCTTTTCAAGTGTTCTTGCTTTGCAAAACTCTTTGCACACATTTACATGCCTAGGCACACACTCCTACACTTTCAAGTATAAGATCTTACATTGATTTCCAAAGCCTTAGTACATCATTTGGTTAAGGTAAGTCAATTATGTAGGCTATAAGGTTCATGTAGATGTGGTTCATGAATGAAAGGCTGAAAAAGATTTTGACTTCAAAGGCGCTTGGGAGCACAGACATTAGATAGGTTGGAAGTATTTAGGCCAATTTAGTGGTTTTTTTTTACATGCATTGCCTAAAATCATTTCTAAATGTTTGTCCATAAAGAAAATTAAAGCATCCACAAGCAGTCCATTAGATTTTATGATAAGTAATTTTTTTTTTTTTAGGTAAGTAAGTAGTATCATAGAAAGAGAGAAAGAATGTACAAATACAAGGGGCATACCCAGGATGCAAAGCAAGAGCTAAACAAAGGCTCAAAATAAGCACAAACGCACAGCAAACAAGAAACAAGAGCTCGTAAAGGGCTTAAAGTAAGCTCAAAGAAAAGAGCAAGCAACAAACAAGAGCAAAGCAGTAAAATTAATTAGCGTTAACAATCCAATTCAAAGTAATAAGCGGGTGATCCTTTAGATTGATAGAGGAGAGCTGACAGCGAATCGTGTCAATAATTGTGCGAACAACAACTGAACTAGACTTTTTGGTGCCTTCGAAAATTCTACAATTACGCTCTCTCAAAATATGATAAACAACCACAACAAGACAAAGCTTCTTTGTGACAATAATAGGGGTGTCCCCTCTCCAATGGGCAGAAGCCCAAGCAATAAAAGCATTCCAACAAAGGCCATTCCAAGGAGACCCACTATAATTCAGAAGTTGAGTCCAAATGGCTCTACTGAAAGAGCACTCAAAGAAAAGGTGTGCATGAGATTCAAGATAGGAGTAACAAAAAACAGAAGTAGTAACAGCCCTAGGGTCATATTTATAAATGCAATCACGAGTGGAGAACCTACCTCTAACAGCCATCCAAAGGATGAAACTCATTCTTTGAATGTTTTGAGGGAACCAAACTAGCTTGAATTAAGGAACAAGAGGGTGAGGAGCTTTAAGAGAAGCCAAAGCAGAAGAGGCCGAGTAAATACCATCGGAAGAAGGGAGCCACTAAATACTATCCTCTAGATTAGAGTTAGGATTGTAAGTAGGCATTCGACTTCTAATTTCAACAAGATCAATGGTTATAGCAATTGGCCATCTCCAAGAATCACCAAGAACAATGGTATTAACCGCTGCATTGATAGGGAGACCGGAATCATAGACCATACGGGGGCTCCATTTCGAAAGGAGAGGACCATTCGAATGCCAATTTTCAAACCATAATGAGGTACTAGAACCATTGCCAATGAGGTGCTGAATTATAGGATGACCAATAGGCCGAAGATGGAGGAGTTTGCTCCAATTCCAAGAGCAGATATTAGGAGCTTTAGCCTTCCATATGTTACAACCTTTTAGGTGAAAGACTTTGATCCAAGAAGACCAGAGATAATTCGTTCCATAAATAAGAATCCAAAGATGCCTAATCATCAAGGCCTTGTTCTAAGAAGAGAGGTCTATGATTCCAAGACCACCCTCTTTCTTAGGGAGACAAATATTAGACCAAGAAATCTTAGCACCCTTGCTGTCACCATCAACCCCTTTCCACAAGAAACTTTTGAATTTCTGATCAATAATTTTCAAAATCTTGATAGGGAGACAAAGATAACTAGCCCAAAAGACTTGTAAACTTGACAAGTGCAAATGAGACTTGTACATGCTTGAATGAGTGTTTGAGAGTGAGTGTTTAAAGAGTGAATATTTGCAAACTCAAAATACACTTTTGAAGGCCGTGTTTGTAATCCTTACGGGAATTTCCATTATTAATTCCTAGCCTTCATGGAAAATTGATAATTCACTCTAACATTTTGAGAAAAAGATTAACGCATTTTGTTCAATGACACCCTAAATAGCATGACTTTAATTCAAACTAAACAATGGCAAAGATGCATAATTCCTCACTACTCATGTAAAGATCAATCTCAACAAGCAAGGTATGCTCAAACATGGCATTATCTCAAGAATTTGAAAAATTAGGTTCAAATTTTAAAACCAAGCAAAACAAGCAAAGTGGTGTTGCGCAAATATACCCCCAAACCTAAATTGGACATTGTCCTCAATGTTCATGGGAGGTAAATATTTGGTAAAAAGCACAACCCAACAATTCCCAAGCAAAGAATGCATATATTTCTAAAAATAATCAATGCGTTTTCAAAAATTTGGCAAGGTGCCTTTCCATCCTAATATGCACAAAATCATCTAAAGAGATACATAATCATGAATAGCATATTCAATAATCTAATCATCCAACAATTAATCAATGAGCACATACAACCTAAATCCTCTACGAAAATCCATCTCAAACCCTTATTCTAAACAAGAAAACTAAAAAGCAAAATAAAATAAACAAAGAAAGAAATTATACCTAGGTGGGGTGACTCCCACTAAGCGCTTGATTTTATGTCTTTGGTTAGACGGGCTACTTGGATCAGTCAACCGAATTCCAAGATTTCGAATTTGCGCTTATATACAATTAGGTCTTGAAAGTATTTGTTGCCCGCCAGCATGTTCCTAATCTCATAAAAGAAAGGCAAGTAAATTTTCACTTGAAAAAGTGATTTAGTTAATTCGGAAAACAACCTTTACCATTTTCTTTTTTGTAGGCGACATGGAAAAGTAGTAGGGGGAATATAAGGCTTGGGTTCCTTCACTTTATCTATCCTTTCCTCCTTTCCTACTTCTTCACCTGAAATACTAGAAGAATCATTAGCAAAATAATTACTTAAATCATGCTCTACATTCTCACCACTCTATGGGATGGTGGTAACTTCTTCTAGCTTTGGTGGAATTAGGAACTCTTCACTCTCTTGCCCTTGCATGGCCTCTTTGATTGTTCCAATGTGCACTTCTATTCTTCTCATCGAAGCTTCTAGTCTCGAAAACCTCTGTGTACTTGCCTCTAAACATCCATTCAAAGTATGTTCATATGACGTTTGTGATGCTCAGATGGCCTCTAGCATCTCTTCCTTGGGATTCACCTCATTCAGCCCCGTATTGGAAGAATTCGAGTCATGAGCTATTTCTTCCCTCGAGTGCCTTGAGGCCAATAATTCCATTTCCTGGTCGAAGTTGGCCAATTGCAACTCAAAAGAATCCTTTGTTCCTGAAAATAAAATAAAAATGAAAAATGACACAAGACACAAAAGAAAATAACACTAAAAAATCTAAAATTAACAAAAATTACACACTACCACGTAAAGAATTCTAATGAAACTTAAAATTTAGCAAATTCTAACAAAATAAAATATCTAATGAAATTGTAAAATACAAAGAAAAGTAAATCAATTTAACAATCGCTACCAAATCCCCAGTAGCGGCGCCAATTTTGATGACTCGTTTTTTGTGTCGTTACCAAATTGCAAATGATCAAAAGATGTTTATAATGAAATTCCTACGCAATGTGCTCTATGTTTTAAAAACAAGTAAAGCGGTAAGCAAATGATTCGTTGCACAGGGATTAGGTTAGATTAATTGATTTGCGGACTAATCTAAGTTAGTCTAATCTAGGTGCATAAAACATAAATCATATTTTTGGTTTTTGATTGGTTTAGAGATAATACACCAGAAAAGTAAATAACAATAATATAAAGAGAAGTTGAATAGATAGGAATCCAATATCAACAATACTAGATAGGAGAATGGGTTTAACAATTAATATAGATTCTAGGAAATTGATGGAGTTGCAAGTTGTATGAACAATACTTTGTATGCCACTTTAATGGACCAATCCCTATATGTCAACCATTTGTTTTCTATGATGTGTTTAGGTCATAACTATGCACCTTAAACATCTTCCAACCTCAATGCCTAACCGATTAAGGAAAGGGGGTCAAGGTGGGATTGGTTGGTTACAAATAAAGGTTTAGATTAGTGTGGTTGATATACCCTCCACTAATCTATCCTATTTATTGAATTCTTTAATCACACAAGGTTGTCAATCCAAAGATGATTGCATAATATATTATTCTAAACATGATTATAATTAACAAGTTGGTATACAAGTCAATCACATAGTGAATAGAATCTAATGATAAAATAAATAGAACACATAAAGAGATTTGATAAAAGCTTAAGCAAATACTCAAAATCAATTGCTCCTCACATCCATCCCCTAGATTAGGGGTTTAATTACACATAGTTACAAACAAATAGAAAACGAGTAATAGATAAGCAAATCACTCTTAGGCCTCCTTCTTTAATGCTTGCTCCTTCCTTTCCTTTGATGCTCCTAGTGCAAAGCGTGGGAGAAGAGGATTCTAGGAAATCCATGTCTAGATCAGTATTCACCCTTAGTGATACAACCATTGTATGGAGGAGTGTTAAGCAATCTTGTAATGCTGATTCTACCATGGAAGTCGAATATGTAGCAGCTTGTGAAGCTGCTAAAGAGGCTGTTTGGCTCCGTAAGTTCTGGAGCGATTTGGAAGTTGTTCCAGATCTGGATAAGCCCATCAAAATTTATTGTGATAACAGTGGTGCTGTGGTTAATTCCAAAAACCAAGAAGACACAAGAGAGGTAAGCATATACATAGGAAATATCATCTCATCAGAGAGATAGTGTAGAGAGGAGATGTGCCGTGACCAAGGTAGCGTCACAAGACAATCATGCTGATCCATTTATGAAGACCCTACCGGCTAAAGTGTTTACGGGTTACCTAGAAGGTCTAGGTGTACAAGACATGTCTCACATGCTTTGGTGCAAGTGGGAGATTGTTGGGGTTTTTGGCCTAAAGCTTGTAATTTGTAAATATGAATTAAACATAAATAAAAGAAGATTACCGGATGTAATTTCAAACTGAGTATATAAATGTCATATACAGATGGATTCAGTTTGAAACGAGCAATCTAACAAGTCCGTAGATAGCAAATAAAGTTGGGTACTTCATTTGTGGTTAATCTACAGCTGTGGTCCATTCCGTAATGTACGGTGATCTTATCCTGGATCATTCATATGGTGATATGAGAAGGGAGGCACCTTGAATGATGTGATCATATAGGACTGGGCCACGATCTATATGAATCTCTCAATAAGATCTGTTACATGATGAGATTCATAAATATATCGATAAAAGATGGCTATATATGGGTGATCTTAATCTTGAGTGTCTGATCGACCCCTTCAGGTTATATCGTGGTTTTTGATATACCATGGGTGAGATCGGAGTTGCATTCCCAGTCAATAACTTCGTATGTTGGAATCGCGGTTTGGCTTATGGCTGGGAAGGTCTATACATGATAGTGGAATAAACTCCTTGTGAAAGTTCCCTTAAAGGTTGATTCGGGGCTTGAACAATATGAGCACTCTCCTAATTCCATAAGGAAAGTAGGATTTATTGTTCATTAGAGAATCAATAGTACTTAATGGGATTATATTATTAGAGGGGTATAATGGACATTATGACCCAACTCTAATTATGAACTACTATTGGAGGATCAGACCATATGTAATAGCTATATCGATGGACATCGAATGTTATTGGTTTGTGTAAAAACATCTACATTTGAGAGAGTACTGCTTCAGGTTTTTAGTGGAATAACATCAAAGTTAATAATCATGAAATATTAATTAAAGAGTTTAATTAATAATTTCTAAGGATTATTTGAGCTCAAAATATTTTGGGTCCATTAGGTCCCTTTGCTAGCCCGATTGAATAAAGTAACAAGGGTCACAGTTAATTAATTGGGTTGTCCAATTAATTATGTTAAGAAAGTAACACGTGTCTATTCAGAAATTAATTGAATAATGAGATTATTTAATTAATGAATATTAATGAATATGTTAAATAAATATTTAGATTTTTTAATTGTGTAATTAATCATTAGATGGAGGGTGTTGATTTATGTTTAATTTCGAATGAAGATAAGATAATTTGATTATTTTATTTTCATTAAATTAAATATTTAAATTTGAATTTAAAAGAGTTTGAATTCAAATAAAATCAAATAAATTAATATTAATTAATATCTTTAAAGATATTAGATATGTTAAAAGATTTAATTAATTAGTTTATTTAAAATATAAATATATATAGATATATATATATATATATATGATATATGTTTTTTGAAAGAAGAAGTTGTGTTATTGAACCTAATTGATTTACACAACAAAAAAGTGAAACACAATACCGTGGTGCGGCCAACAAAGAAAAAAAAAGAGTAAAAAAAAAATAAAAAAAGGTTTTCTTGCTTTTTTGTGAGAGGCTGGCCGCATTCTATACACAAAGCAAAGAGTTGTTTTGTGTGTCTCTTCATCCTCCTTGTTCCTGAGTATTATGATACGCCCACACACCGTTACCAATCCTAGGTCATAGCCAGGAAGATCTTGTGGTTCAAATCAGGAAACGGATCAAAAAGAAAGAAAGAGCCTACAAACGTTGGTATGAACTAATTTCAACTCCTTCTTATTGTATTTGATTATTACAGTACAAATGTGTTAGTTTATGATTGCTTTAAAAATTTTAAAACCCTTATGCTGCGCAATTTCTAACCGTAGGTTCCTACAAATTGGTTTCAAAGCTATTTTTTGTACAGTATAATCAAATTCAATTGCTCCTGATTGCATGTATGAATAAGTAGGCAGTTTCTAATGATTGTATGATGTTGATATATTTATTAATTTATTATAAACATGGTTGGTCGTTAATTGTATGGTACAATGAGTTTAGGGTTCTTTTCAATAGTTGTAATTTCTTCTGTAATATTAATCCCGCGTTGTATAATTTTTTTTATTTTGTTGATTTGCTGTAATTTTATATTATTGATGTCAATTGAAGACGAAGAGCAACGTTTCGGAAGGACGAAGAGCAACGTTCCAGAAGAATGAAGACACCAACAAGCTGCTGCATAGGTTATTGTACAAGTCACTTGTATTTTGTTTTTTTTTTGTGCAACATGCTGTTGCAGTGCATATGTTGCACATTTGAAAAAAAATAAAATTAAAAGCTCACAGATGTGCAAAGCAACACACAGCTCTTGCAACATGCAGATGTGCAAAACAGCGCACCTCACATGCACAAGTGTTGCGCAACAAGATTGATGCAACATTCAATTGTTGTGTGTTTTGTGCAGCAGTCACATGCATGTATGCAAGCGTGTTTGGGGCTGATTTTGAAATCTTGGGCCTCCGGAAAATGTTAGAGTAACATTTGGGCTTTAAGGGATTTAATCCATGAGATGGATCCATTAAAATAAATCAAGTTGGACTTGATTTTGGGTCCGAAAGATGCAGAAGTTTTCAGAATATTGGAATTACTTGAGGACCAAGGAATGCTTTGGATAACTTTTGTAATTAGATATTATTTTTAAGTTAGATAATCCATTGTACTCGGTTAACTTATGTATGCTTTTATTATGAGATGATTAAAGCATTGCCATGCATATACATATCATTTAGATTAGGTGTGCAGTGTGCCTACAAATATATATATGTTGATATGTCATACATGAGTTATAGCCATCTATATTATGTGTTTATTTTAATTTTTTTTTAATTTGATTAAAATAGGTAATTCACATAATTGGCTATAAATTGATGGGATTAGTTTTTAAAAGTAAAAACTTGGTAATTCTCATTAATCACTAATCTTTTTATTGAAGAGTTTAATTACTTAGATTAGTAGGGTCCTTTATATATATTAGGATTAATTCGATTAAGCTCCTAATAATAATTGGACCTAATAATTTGTTTAGTTTTTTATAGTTGAAACTTGGTAAATACACATTTAATAATTTTAGTCTTAGTAAATAGTTTACATAGATTAGAATTATCTCTAATGAACTAGATTTTCTAAGAGTTAAAAATCGAATTAGTTTATTAGTTATTGAAATAGGATTCTAATAATTTGTGATTAATGCACTTGACGCTTAGATTGAAATTAGCCATTTAATCTAGTTTAATCTAGGTGCATTAATATTAATAGAAAACCCTCATTATAAAATAGTGAGTGGGAGAGGGATGTATGACATTATATCCCGCGGTCTCCATCATTAGTTCAACACCGTGAGATTCGAGTGGGGCCTCATGACGGCTCTGCTTTCGTCTCTCCTAAGGAGGGTTTCCATAAGAATCAATACCAAAGTTGAATTCCTAACGGATAGGATTTCTGAAGGGATTTCGGGATTAATCAACCCTAAGGTGGCAATTCTCAAGTTAAGCTCATTAGATCTAAAATGATGGGTTACGCTCACAAGGTTTTAATTAAATTGGTTAATTTAAAACCTGACTAAATAAATTGTTAGGTTTTTGGTTTGTCTTGACATATATTCCATATCAAAGTAATGTTTTTCTTGTATTTATTAGTGGTCTCAGGATTGATGATTTGAAGTTTCAAAGAAAGACTCGGCCACATTTCATGCAAGTTGGTGTTGTTCAAGGAGGAATGTGCTTCATTGCATAATAAAGGTAAAATTGACCTAATTCCCCTTACAAGGCTAGGCACACACACACATGGCATTCATTTGTGTCCTTGCATAGTTGAACAACATTTATTTAACACTACACACTTGGCAATATATGCTCATGTATAAGATTTAAATTGATAATCATTGGAAAATGCATGTTCTAGGACTATGTCTAGGAAATGGCATATGTGTGTGACTTGGTGTCTATTTGTTTTCATTTTATTGTTTTTGGACTTGAGCATGATCTCTTATGATTCCTTATTGAGTCCCGGTCATTTTGGTTACTCATTCATTTGGTTTCGAGTCCAAACGATGTAGTTACGCTACTTTGCGTTCTCATTGAGTTATCTTCGTCGTCGTTTTTCGAGATGAATTCTCATCCTTTTTGCAAAGTTTTGTTGTTTTCATTGTGTGTGAGGGAGTCATGATTCGTAATCCGAAGACGGATTCAAAATCCGAGTTAAGAGGCCTGAATGCGGAAGTAGAACACGAGCAGAGCGTGAGAGGACACAGCAAGGCCAACAGCCAAGCTTGGTGGCCACGTGTGCCACACGGCAAGCATGGCTCTCTGCCCATGTGTGCCACACTCGGTCCGCACGCGGTGCTGACATGGCACATGCTGGTTGGCTACTTCTTTTCCCTCTCTCTACCTCCTATTCCATTCAAGAAGAAAAATTAGAATTTCTTAAGTGTAAAATTTTCTCTCAACTTTTTCTCATCTTCCAAACACCATAACTTTCTCATACAAAGTTGGAATTGAGTGATTCAAGTTGGAGATTGTTTTTATTTCAGTCCTCAACCTTTTCCAAGTGATTTTGCAGTAGTTTGATCAAGTGTTTGAGTGGGTCTACCCAGAAAACCGTGACAGCTCGTGATTCCTAGGTATTGATATTATCTTTGAGATTTCTTCTTTTATAACCTTCAATTTGCTTGGGGTTTCTTCTTCTAAATGTATGTATATGTATGATGAATGCTATTGAGAAGGATAGCTTTATAATCAAACCTAATCAAAAGTTTAATTAGAGACATATGTGAACTAGTTTCTTTGATTCTATGATTTTCACATGTTTGAGAGTTGTATTGTGATGAGTTTGATATCTAAGGTTGTTTGAGACTTGATTGAATCATTTTGATAATGAATGACCTTGAATTTTGTTTTGATCCTATGATTTATATTTATGTGCTTTTAGAGAAATCTAGGATTTAATTGAGTAATCATTTTATCCTTTCTCTAATTCTTTGGCTAGAATATTCATTGAAATCATTTTATGATTCTAGCATTTTATTGTGTATGTGTATGACATCTTGAATATGTGCTTCATGAATATGATCTATTCAAGTGTTGTTTATTTGAATGAAACTAGGAGTTTTTGTGTTAGGTGTTTTCACTTACTCTAGGTTTAATTCATGTTTAGCTCTATTTGTTCCATGGAATGTGTTGGTCACATGTTCTATGTTAAATTTTTTGATTACATCATTTTGCATTCACATGATCACACTAGGAAGTCCTTGTGAAAGGCATGAAGTCTTGGTTAGGATATGATGTCCGGATAGCCAAGCAAGAAGTCTTGTTTAGAGTTGGGATGACTCGGATAGGTAAGCAAGAAATTATAGCTAGAATCGGGAAGGTCTGGATAGCTATGCATTCATTTGCTTAAGATAATGCCTTTTGTTTGAGATAAGGGAAGTTGTTATTTGTTTTTGGTAAAATATCTCACCATTCTTCTTTAGAGAAGATCTCTTGTTTGGTTTGCTATTTCTCTCATAGGTACTTTGATGATCAAAGAGGGATTCTTGAAGACTTATGAAGACATGAAGACATTTTAGTCTAGGGATATCTTTGTAATGTGAGTATGAGAGTATGCAATCAACTGAGTTTATTGGAGTGAACATTGTATGGTGAGGATGAGGTTTTACCATGGAATAGCAAAAGGGGGATACTGTAAGGCCCTAGATTTGTGTTGGCTTGATTCCATTGCAAAACTCTCTTTATTTGTAATGGTTAGTTGCTTAGATGTTTCTTGGTGGAAAGAAGTTTCAAAGGAGAAAATCAACTTCTCATGCAAATATCGTCTTCAAAAGGAAAAACGCTTACTTGGATTCTAAGGTATCAAGTTACTTCTTCCTCTTGCAAGGCGTAAGCGCACATATACACAATTTATACATGTGTGTCCCTATATCATTGAGCAAACCGCACACACATACATTGCAATCATATGTGAAATAATACAAGCAAATGTAGTTAAATTGCTTAAAGCATACCTGGAGGGGGGGGGGGTTAATAGGTTTTTATACCTTTTTCAATCCCTTGAAACAAACATTCGTTTGTCCCTCAAGGTAGCTTTACATACAACACATAATCCAAAAACATCCATACATAGACAATCTAATCATGTGAACATTTAGGCAATGTCTATATACATAAGGAGTTGCATGAGGTATAAAACACACAAATCTCAACAACAAAGAATATTTGTACTAGGATATTGTTCAAGGAATTACAAGTGTTAACAAATATAACTATACATCAAAGTAAGAATATGCAAAAGAATAAATAATATATGAATGATCAAATATGTATTGCTTTACAAATCACACTTAACAAAACTTGATTCCAAAACTTCACAAGTGATGAATGTACTACAAGATTAAGAGCAAACTTATATATAAAAGTAATAAAGAGAGATAGGAAGAATTAACACATGAGATTTTTTAACATGGTAAAACCTCCAAGGAGGAAACATCCACGGGTTGAACTACAACCATTGTGTACTATATATATTGGATGGTTAATCAGAAATTCCACAAAGTGACTAATCCTAGATCACCAACCCATGTAGAGTCTATGTCTACCCAACCCGATTGAAAAGTATGAAATCTCTCAATGATGCGGAGCCAACATATATTGGACAACATACCAAACCAAAATCGATAAAAGATTAGAAATTCCTCAAGAGTGCATACACATCCCGTGTACCCTGCTCTATTGGAGTCTATGTCTATCCATACACCTATGCCTACCAATAATATAACCAACTCTCTATCCAAGGCACTCATGCCTCTAGAGAGCCTCCCTTGCATAGCTATCTGGACCTTTCTGATCCTAGCCATGACTTCTTGCTTTCCTAGCCGAGTAATCCTAACTCTAAACAAGACTTCTTGCTTGTCTATCCGGACATCACGTCCTAACCAAGACTTCATGCCTTTCATAAGGACTTCCTAGTGTGATCATGTGAATGCAAAATGATGCAATCAAGCAATTCAACATAGATGTGATCAATACATTCCATGGAACAAATAGACCTAAACATGTGAAACACAAGTCTAATAGTCTAGATGCAAAAACATGAATTAAACCTAGAGTAAGTGAAAACACCTAACACAAAAACTCTTAGTTTCATTCAAATAAACAACACTTGAATAGATCATATTCATGAAGCACAAATTCAAGATGTCATACACATACACAATAAAATGCTAGAATCATAAAATAATTTCAACGAATATTCTAGCCAAAGAATTAGAGAAAGGATAGAATGATTACTCAATTAAATCCTAGATTTCTCTAAAAACACATACATATACAATAATCTTAGATTACATCAATCATAGGATCAAAACAAAATTCAAGGTCATTTTTCATCAAAATGATTCAATCAAGTCTCAAACAACCTTAGATATCAAACTCATCACAATACAACTTTCAAACATATGAAAATCATAGAATCAAAGAAACTAGTTCACATATGTCTCTAATTATACTTTTGATTAGGTTTGATTATGAAGCTATCTTTCTCAATAGCATTCATAATACATATACATATATATAGAAGAAGAAACCCCAAGCAAATTGAATGTTATAAAAGAAGAAATCTCAAAGATAAGACCAATACCTAGGAATCACGAGCTGTCACGGTTTTCTAGGTAGAACCACTCAAAAAAATCAATCAAACTGCTGCAAGACCACTTTGAAAAGGTATAGGACTCTAATACAAACAATCTCCAACTTGAATAACTCAATTCTGACTTCGTATTAGAAAGTTACGGTATTTGGAAGATGAGAAAAAGTTGAGAGAAAATTCTGCACTTAAGAAATTCTAATTTTTCTTCTTGAATGGAATGGGAGGGAATAAAGGAATTTAAAATGAAGAGAGAGAGGGAAAATAAGCAGCCAACCAGCATGTTTCATGTCAGCACCATGTGTGGCACATGTGGGCAGAGGGCCATGCTGGCCGTGTAGCACACGTGGCCACAAAGCTTGGCCGTTGGCCTAGCTTGGTCCTCTCGCGCTCCGCTCGCGTTCTTCAGCCATGTTCGGACCTCCGAACTCCGATTTTGAATCTGTCTTCTGATTAAGAATCATGACTCCCCCACACACAATGATGACTATAAAACTTTGCAAAAAGGTTGAGAATTTATCTCGGAAAACGACGACGAAGACAACTCAACGAATGAGAACGCAAAGTAGTATAGCTACATCGTTTAGACTCTAAATCTAATGAATGAGTAACCGAAATGACCGGGACTCAATAAGGAATCATAAGAGATCATGTTCAATTCCAAAATCAATAAAAAAATATATAAAGACACCAAGTCACACACATATGCCATTTCCTAGACATAGTCCTAGAACAAGCATTATCCAATGATTATCAATTTAAATCTAATGCATGAGCATATATTGCCAAGTGTGTGAAAGTGTTAAATAAATGTTGTTTAACTATGCAGAGACACAAATGTGTGTGTGCCTAACTTTGTAAGAGGAATGAGGTCAATTTTACCTTTATTGTGCAATGAAGCACATTCCTCCTTAAACAACACCAACTTGCATGAAATGTGTCCCTTCATAGTAGTGCTCATTTGGTAATAATACATTGACACACATGATTTAGTATGCTCATGCATTAATCTCATATTGTCATACATTGTAGAATTGCATGTTCTGAGACTATGTTTAGGAAATTGCATACTTGTGTGATATTGTGTTTATTTGTTTGATTTTTGTTATTTTTGAATTAGAATATGATCTTATACAATTCTTTGTTGAGTACCGGTCGTTTCGGTTACTTACTCATTTGATTTCAAGTTCAAACGAAGAAGTTGCGTCTCTTTACGTTCTTGTACAATGCATTGTCTTTGTCATTGTATCAAGTTCATATCATATCCAATTGTCAAAGTTTCATGTTCTTCCTTGTGCGTAATTGAGTTACGGTTAGTAATCCGAAAATGGATTCAAATTTGGAGTTCAGAGGCTAGAGAACGGTCGAAGAACGTGAGAGGTGCATATAGGGAGCGAAAGAGAAGAAAGGAGGCAAATGCCACCACCCTTCTTTCCCATGAAGGCACATGGTCACCACGGGAAGAAGGCTACGCTGCCTCCACATTGAAGCCATGCGCTTCCACAGGACCAAGGCTGAAGGTGGCACATTTCCCTTTTTACCCTTCTTCTTACCCGCCACCATGGGAAGAAGGCTTCTCTGCCTCCTCATGGAGGCCACGCGCCTCCACGGGGACCAAGGCTGAAGGTGGCACATTTCCTTTTTTGCCCTTCTTCTTCCTCATTCGTTTTCCCTCTCTATATAATTCAAAATCGTGCACAGAATTTCTAACAACTTTTGCATTTTTGTTTTCATGATATCTCTTTCATTTCAACTTCGAATTAAGTGATCCAAAAGCCAAAATTGTTTGTAGAGAGGAACAAGTGTCAATTATTTTCAGAGCCAAAATATGTCCAGATTATTCGCAGAATTCTGATCTTCAGTTCGTGGTTCATCTTTTTTATGTGAATCATCTTCTTTCCATTTTTCTTTTGATCAACTTGATGGATCTTATTATTTGATTGATTAAAAATGTTTAGAATGATTTTGATTCCTATTTTAGACTTGTTAGAATGATTTTTAAGTTATAGCTTTTTGTGATTTTGATTGAACATATTTCAAAGATTAACTTGATTCATATGAAATTGATTCTAGAAATATTTTGTGATGAGCTTGATTGTTGATTTTTAGTTTTTGATTTCAAGATCTGAGAACTAGGAATTTGTGATTGCAATATTGAATATTCTAATCTATTTCTTATTGATTCACATGCTTGGATTTCTAGATAACTTTGTGATTGAGTGTTGAAAGCATATTCTAGTTATCTCTTGCATGTTCATAGACTTTGTTTGATTAATTTTCTCTATTTGATTGTGTTTGCATCATTTGCATCATCTAGATAATTTTCCTTGCAAAAGGTGTAAAGTCTCTTGTTGTTGAGTGATTCTTCAGCATAGAGCAAGTGAAGTCTTAGCTAAGAGTGTGAGGCTTTAGTAAATCCAAGCAAGGGAAGTCTTGGCTAAGAGGTGTGAGTCCTCTAAGTAAGTCCGAGTGAAGCCTTGGTTAGGACGTGAGGTCCGGTTAACCAAGCAAGGAAGTCTTGGTAAGGTGTGTGAGGCTCCAAGTAAATCCAAGCAAGGTGATCTTTCTAAAGACTTGAGGATAGTCTCAGTTAGAGAGTGGCTTTCTAGAAGCAAGCGATTTGTCTCGGATAGAAAGCTTGTGGCAAGGTGTTTACTAGGCCCGAGGGTAGACTAGGAGTTGATAGCTTAGGGATGTTAAGATTACACTCTATAGCAAGAGTGTAATAATGTATTTGACAATCTATTCATATTAATATAATGATTTCTGTTTTAACAAATCATATAGCATTTATAGTTTAATTATTATAATTGTCAAAATTAAATAATCATAAGGTTAAAAGACTATGAGAAATGAAGAATTGTTCGTACATCTTGATATGTATGAGGTAGACACAATTCTTTAGTTAGTCTTGAACAATGTTGACAACTTAAGATAAAGTTTGGGCGCATTTACCTTGTTAATGTTGTAGATTCTTTTGCTAGCATTTAAGTGGGATCAAATATGCTGTGATGAGTCTAAAATCATCAAAGTGTCTTTGAGTAAAAGAATCTAGTGCACTAGGTGCATTGAATAGGATCACAATGAAATACTTTATCCAGAACCGTCAGTGGATAAAATTTTTCACTTTGAAGACAATCAGAGATTCTATCTTAATCCTGAGATAAATAATGGACTTATGGTTACAAGTGTTATCATTTGAGCTATCAATGAGTATGATTATATAGCATATTCTATCCTCGATAGTTTGGTGGTATTCATTTATTAATCGATAGAGGACTTCATTTATAGATGTGGACATCGTGGCTCCATTTATTAAATGAGAGTAGAATATTATCATATGGATATTTTGAGGTATTGGTTATTAAATCTTAACGTTAAGTTTTCGATAGTGTTTATTGAAACATGGCTTTTGGACAAGTCAAAATATCCAAGTTCAAAATGTGGACATATGAGTAGATATGGTAACTAGGAGAGCTATAGGCGGTATATGAGCTCTCGACGATTATTGATATTCTTCATGAGGATACATTATCTCCAATAAGATTGTCTAGGGTACGAATGAGAAACATTTAATTATTCTATCTTTATTTAAGAGTTCAATTTTAGTTCTTTAGTGGAATGAGCTAAAATTAATAGATTGAACCTAAGTGAATCATTTGTTGATTGTGATTGGGTTATGTCTATTGAAGCTTAAATTTAGATGGCCTGCCAAAATCCCCAATCCACGCGGACTTGCATGGATCACTTGATATATTCTACCAAACCAATTTATAGGCCATCTAGAATTGTAATTAATACATTAAGAATATAATTTGCACATTTATTAATAATGAGCTGTTAAATTATATTAATGTATTAATTGAAGGCATATGGACTTGTTTATTTTTGTAAGAATGGGTCTAGTTCACATGTGGGCTTTTTATTAAAGTCCAATGTATTTAATAAAATAAGAAAAATAATATAATGCATATGGATATACATGGGCGGCAAGGTTAAGTAAATTATCCTATTATATAGTGTTATTTTATTGTTTAATTAAATGGAAATTAATTAATTTATTAATTAATTAGTTATTTAATTATAATTCAAAATATTTTTCTAACTAGGAAATATGTGTCTAAGCATTATACTATTGTTGGTAGTATAATAAATATTAAAGACTTTATTTGGTAAGTAGATAAATAAAATGAATTTATTTATCTAGTCAAATTAGAAAGTCTTTGATATAGTTGCAATTTAATAATACACTAAAGAGTTGGATTAGGGTTTGGAATTCTAAAGATTGATAGGAGTCTTTGGTTAAAACACAAATCCTCCTTGTGTGAGGATTTCAGACAAATATAAGAAATCTACCTAGGGTTAGGATTTAAGCTACAAGGCATAAATCCTTCTTCGGAGAAGATTTATACTATCACCTTATATGGTAAGA
Organism: Acer negundo; assembly: GCA_035582765.1. Classification (NCBI taxonomy): domain Eukaryota; kingdom Viridiplantae; phylum Streptophyta; class Magnoliopsida; order Sapindales; family Sapindaceae; genus Acer; species Acer negundo. The sequence continues at coordinate 19,925,614 of CM069233.1, forward strand.
GAATTCGGCCACCCTAAATTTATATGACAAGACAATTCAGTCCAATATATATTATAATGGCAAGAAGAATTCGGTCCAATATATATTATAATGGCAAGAAGAATTCGGTCCAATATATATTATATTATGGCAAGATGAATTTGGTCAACTATATATTATATTATGGCACGATGAATTTGGGAAAAATATATATTTTATATAGGCAAGAAGAATTCATGCGCAAGATATATTTTTATTGGGCAAGGAGAATTGGTGCACTGTATATTTTACTGGGCAAGAAGAATTGAAAAAATATATATTTTTGGAAAAGAGATTTTCGGCCAATATATATATTCTTTGTATAGAATTCGGCCAAGACTAATTTCTTTTAGAGAGAGTTATTTCTTTTACTTGAAAAAAAATAATCCAACTCTAAGAATAGTGTGAGATTTCGGCTAAAGGGAAAAAGAGAGAAGAAACGTTTTATTTTCGATAGTGCACTATTAGCTTTTATATCAAAAGGCTTTGTGCACAACTTCAATTAAGGTTCATGCAAGTTTTGATCAAAAGATTGAGAATTCAAAAGTGACAGAACGTTCTTCATTTTCTCTTGAAAGATTATTGTGACTAACAAAGAGAAAAAGTTTTTTGTTATCCATCATCAGGTACACAATTCAAAGAAAGGGAGCCCACATTCCTAGGTGATTCACGTTCGTGATTGGATTGGAAGGTCTTGCTGACTACTATCGATGCAACATCAATCATCACGTGGAAAAAGGTACGATACCCTTTTGTTATATATTAATTATTTAAGGGTTAAAGTATATCTTTAAAAAGGAAAATTTTTTTGTAATATACAATTAAACTTTTCGCTTCTGCCACGTGTTTTCCCCTATAAGGGACTGTATCATGTGTTGATTGCCTTGAGTGTGTATCTCCTTTTCGCCATAGTGAATTTGCTTGTCGGTGGTTGTGGTATCAACCCGTGGACATTTCCTCTTAGGAGGTTTTACCACGTAAAAACAATTATGTCAAGTTTTGGTTTTTACTTTTCATTATCTTCTATATCTTTCATTGATTGTGTCACTTGTTAATTGTATTTTATATTGTGTTGATTAGCAATCCATTTGTTAGACATACCAAATGTGCACATCATTTTTCTGCAAAAAGAAGTTTGGAAGAATTTGGAGACTATACCCCCCCCCCCCCTCCCCTTTCTAGGTATATTTACACTATAATTGCTTAAGGGAATTTCAATTTAGTACCAAAGAAGTATGGTTTAACAATGGTGCAAAATGACAACAACGGGTTGGTACCATAGAGGGTTTAGACGGGTTGGCGAGTGTTCATAGACTACTGGAAGCTTAGCACGGCCACCAGAAAGGATCATTTTCGATTGCCATTCATTGATTAGATGTTAGAGCGTTTGGCCGGTCATAATTATTGCTTTTTAGATGAGTACTCCAGGTTCAACCAGATCATTATTGCTCTAGAGGACCAGGAAAAAACCATCTTCACATGTCATTTTGGTATATTCGCCTACAAGAGGATGCCGTTCGGATTATGTAATCCAACAAGAACATTTCAGCAGTGCATGGAATCTATATTCTCAGATATGGTAGAGGGCATCATAGAAATCTTCATGGATAACTTCTTAATAATGGGAAATTCTTTCGGCGATTATTTGAGGAACTTGGCGTCAGTATTGGTAAGGTGCAAGTAGGCTCATTTGGCATTTAACTGGGAGAAGAGTAACTTTATGGTGACGGAAGGGATAGTATTAGGACACATCATCTCGGCTAGAGGCATTAAGGTGGATAAGGCAAAACTCGATGTTATGAGAAGCTTGCAGCCCCCAAGAATAGTTAGGGAAATTAGAGCATTCTATGAACATGTAGGGTTTAATAGGAGATTCATTAAAGACTTCTCAAAGACTTTGAGACCTTTATGTCGATTGCTTCAAAAGGAGATCGAATTTGGCTTCGATGAAGGGTGTATGGTAGCATCATGAGGCCGCCTGATTGGAGGTTGCCCTTCAAGCTAATGTGTGATGCTTCTGACTATGCAGTTGGGGCAGTACTAGGACAAAGGGTAGACAAGATCCCATATGCCATCTACTACGTATCGAGAACTCTGAATGACGCACAGTTGAACTACTCAACAATAGAGAAAGAGTTGTTAGCAGTGATCTTTTCATTGGAAAAGTTCAGATCATATCTGATTGGAGCAAAGGTCATAGTATTCACAAATCATTCACAGATCATTTAGCACTCCAATATCTCCTCTGGAAAAAGGATGCCAAACCTAGATATATTCGGCAGATCCTTCTGTTACAGGAATTCGATCTAGAGATTAGAGACAATAAGGGGAGTGAAAATTTGGTTGTGGATCACTTGAGTAGGATAATGCTAGAGTCATATGGGGATGAGGACACCCTTCCATTGAGAGACAGTTTTCCAGATAAGCAGCTTTTGATACTTAGCAACATAGAGCCATGGTATGCTGACACAGTCAGCTACATCACAAACTGGATCTTCCTAGAAGACATGAATGGTCAGGGAAGAAAGAGGTTCGTTTTCAATGCAAGGCAGTATTTCTAGAATGACCCATACCTGTTCAAACAAAAGATGGACCAGATTATTAGGAGATGCGTTCTCGAGAGTGTACATTAGATATCTTGAAGTTCTGACATGGACTTCAGTGCGGAGACCATTACAGTTCCAAAAAGACGGTAATAAAGGTTCTTCATTCAGTCTTCTATTGGACATCCTTGTTCAAAGATGCCTATCACTTATGCTTATAGTGTGACTGGTGTTAGAGAACAAGGAAAATAGGAAAGAGGAATGAGATGCCATAGTCCCGTTAATGGTAGTTGAGATTTTCGACGTAGGGGAAATCAATTTCATGTGACCATTCCCACCTTTAGACGGAAACATCTACATTCTAGTAGCCGTGTACTACGTTTCGAAATGGATTGAAGCAATAGCCACGAAGACTAATGATAGTAAGGTAGTTGTGAAGTTTGTAAGGAGTGTGATCTTCTTAAGGCTCGGGACTCCACATGCCATCATCAGTGATGAGGGTAGTCATTTATGTGAAAAGGTATTCACCATACTTATGAAGAAATATAGTCTGAGTCATAAGGTTGCAACCCCTTACCATCCTTAAACTTCTGGTCAAGTGGAAGTCAATAATAGACATATCAAGTAGATATTAGGAAAGACGGTAAACGTAAGTCAAAAGGATTGGTCGTTCAAGCTGAATGATTTGTGATTGATTTATTGATTAATTGTTTAATTAAAGAAACAAATCTTTCCTAAAAGTAAAAGACTTGTTTGATAAGTAAATAAATAAATTAGTATTATTTATTTAATCAAATAAGGAGTCTTTTTTTTTTTTTTATTTAGTCAAATAAAAGAATAAAAATAAAAGAGTTGGATTAGGGTTTGAAGTCTATAAAGTTAAAAAGAATTAGGGCTGAATTTCAGTCACCCTATATAAGTGACATGATGAAATTCGGCCAACCCTAATTAGATACTACATAGAATTCGGCAACCCTAAAGGAAAAAGAAGAAAAATTTGGCCAACCTATATATATGTTCTTATAGGGTGCGGCCACATCAATTAATTGGTGCTTGAGTTTTTATTTTCTTTCTTCTTCTTCTTAATTCTAAGAGAGTTTTTATTCTAGAGAGACAAAAAGGAGTGAAAAATTATTCTTTGATAGTATACAATTGCTTAAACATCAATAAGCTTGTGTATACGATATCGATCTAGGTTCACGCGAGTTTCGATCATAAGATTGTGAACTCAAAAGTGACCGGAATAATTTTGACATTCTTTTGATTGTTTTGTGACTAACAAAGAAAAGAAAGTATTTGTTTGGTCCATTCACAGGTTTGCAATTCAAAGGAAAGGGAGACCACGCTCCTAGGTGATCCACGTTCGTGCTCGGATTGAAGGTCTTGCGGATTACCATCGACGTAAGTCAATCGGATCACGCGACAAGAGGTAATTTACTTTTGTTGATATATATGCATGTTTATTGATTAAAAGGGTTTAAGGTTCATAAAGGAAAAATTTTAAAAGTCACTAAATCGTTTTTAGTATCGCTTCCGCTGCGTGTAACACTTTTATTTGTTTATTTTTCCCTACATTGTGGGCTTACATGACTGCGTTTAAGACTTCGATTGGGATGACACCATACTATCTGATCTTAAAAGGCTTGCCACCTGCTGGTAGAACTAGAGCACAATGCTTACTTGGCACTTCAGAAATTGAATTGTGATTTGACTGATGCAGGAGAGGAGAGAAAACTTCAACTGAACGAGCTATCGAGTTACTAAATAAGAATAACGGGGATACGTTCAAAGTGAATAGACATAGAGTGAAGCCATACTTACAAGGAATAGAAGAAGTAAGAATGCTGGAACAGATAGTGCTTACAGAGTGATAGAGTTCTCACGTGTCTTGCCGAGATGGTAACTGTAGCGCTTGGTGGGAGGAACCCCACCTAGGTATATATTCTTTGTAATTGTTATTTTTAAGTAGTTTTTAGTTAGAAGTAAGTATTAAGTATGTACATTTTTGTATCAAGCATATGCATGTGATTTGGTTGTAGTATTTATGCTACATAGGTATTAGGATTGAAGTAGAGAAAAGCAACATGAGCAATTTGACAAAAGAAAGAGTCCGCAGATTCATACCGCTAGACAATTCCCACAGAATAGCATGAACAAACCTGTGAAATGGTTTTGGAGAGCTCAGCCACTTCATACCGCTGGAACTAACCAGCGAACCAGAATACATGATCTTGTGAACGGGGATGAAGAAGGTCCACGAGTTCATTCCACTAGATTAATCCCGCCAACCAGAAAAAACAAACTCACGAAGAAATAGAAGGTATTCACCGTGGTTTCAATCTAGCATGAATAAACTCGCTAACCCAAGGCAACAAGCTCGCTCATTAGTGTGCGACTTCGTACATAGAGCAATGACCTGTGGTACCAAATCCACGGCGAGCCTCAAAAGGTATCACATTCTATCCTAACTATATGCTCATTGATAAATGCATGCTTGTTTTATTTGTTATTTCTATTGTTATTTAGATCTAAGAGTGTGAATATTTTGTGCTTAGATTTTAGGTTTTGTTTTGATTTAGTTTTTAGTCTTTTTCTATTTTTTTTATTATCACTATCTCTGAACTATAGCTTGTTAGGATTATGCTCAATAGCAAGAGTGTAATGTTGTAATTAACAATCTTTTTCATATTAATAAAGAGATTTCTGGTTTAACAAATCGTATAGCATTTATAGTTTATATTATAATTGTCAAAGTAAATAATCATAAGGTCTAAAGACTATGGGAAAAGAAGAATTGTTCGTACATCTGGATATGTATGTGGTAGACACAATTCTTTAGTTAGTCTTGAATAATGTTCAAAACTTAAGTTAAAGGTTGGGCACCTTTATCTTGTTAAAGTTGTAGAATTCTTTTGCTAGCATTTGAGTGGGATCAAATGAGATATGATGAGTCTAAAATCATCGGAGTGTCTTCGAGCAAAAGGATCTAGTGCACTGGGTGCATTGAACTGGATCACAATGAAAAGCTTTATCTAGAACCGTCAATAGATAATAGTCTTTTCATTATCAGGACAATCGGAGGGTCTATCTTAATCCTGAGATAAATGATGGACTTATGGTTGCAAGTGATATCATTTGAGTTATCAATGAGTACGATTATATCGCATAGTCTATCCTCGATAGTTTGGTGATATTCATTTGTTAATCGATAGAGGACTTCATTTATAGATATGGACATCGTGGCTCCATTTAATTAAATGAGAGTATAATATCATCATATGGATGTTTTGAGGTAATTGGATATTAAATCTCAACGTTGAGTTTTCGATAGTGTCTATTGAAAACATGGCTTCTGGACAAGTCAAAATATCCAAGTTCAAAACATGGTCGTATGAGTAAATATGGTAACTTGGAGAGTTCTAGGCGGTCTATGAACTCTTAGCGATTACTGATATTAATCACGAGGATACACTATCTCCAATATGATTGTCTAGGGTATGAAAGAGGAGCATCTTCTTTTTCTATCTTTATTTAAGAGTTCAGTTTTAGCTCTTTAGTGGAATGAGTTAAAATTAATGCATCGGACCTAAGTGAATCATTTGTTGATTGTGATTAGGTTATGTCTATTGAAGCTTAAATTTAGATGGCCCGCCAAGATCCCCAATCCACACGGACTTGCATGGATCACTTGATATATTCTACCGGACCAATTTAAAGGTCCATCTAGAATTGCATTTAATATATTAAGAATATAATTTGCACATTATTTAAGTAATGGGCTGCTCAATTATATTAATATATTAATGAAAGACATGTGGGCTTGTTTCTTTTAGTAAGAATGGGTCTGGTTCACATGTGGGCTTTTTATTTAAAGTCCAATGGATTAAATGAAATAAGAAAATAATGTTAGGCCCAATCTTAATCAAGTGGGGCGGCAAGGTTAAAATTTTAACCTAAAATATTATTTTGTTTCATTTGTTTTAATTAAATAAGAATTAATTAATTTATTGATTAATTGTTTAATTAAAGAAACAAATCTTTCCTAAAAGTAAAAGACTTGTTTGACAAGGAAATAAATAAATTAGTTTTATTTATTTAATCAAATAAGGAGTCTTTTTATTTAGTCAAAAATAAAAGAATAAAAATCAAGGAGTTCGATTAGGGTTTGAAGTCTATTAAGTTGAAAAGAATTAGGGTTGAATTTAAGTCACCCTATATAAGTGACATTATAGAATTCGGCCAACCCTAATCTTAGACTACATAGAATTCGGCAACCCTAAAGGAAAAAGAAGAAAAAATTCGGCCAACCTATATATGTGTTCTTATAGGGTTCGGCCACCACAATCGATTGTGCTTGAGTTTTTTATTTCTTTCTTCTTCTTCTTAATTCCAAGAGAGAGTTTTTATTCTAAAAAGACAAAAGAGAGTGTGAAATTATTCTTTGATAGTATACTATTGCTTAATCATCAATAAGCTTGTGTATACGATATCGATCTAGGTTCACGCGAGTTTCGATCATTAGATTGAGAACTCAAAAGTGACCGGAATAATTTTTGACATTCTTTTGATTGTTTTGTGACTAACAAAGAAAAGAAAGTTTTTTGTTTGGTCCATTCACAGGTTTGCAATTCAAAGAAAAGGGAGACCACGCTCCTAGGTGATCCACGTTCGTGCTCGGATTGAAGGTTTTGCGGATTACCATCGACGTAAGTCAATCGGATCACGCGACAAAAGGTAATTTACTTTTGTTAACATATATGCATGTTTATTGATTAAAAGGGTTTAAGGTTGATAAAGGAAAAATTTTAAAAGTCACTAAATCGTTTTTAGTATCGCTTCCGCTGCGTTTACCACTTTTATTTATTATTTTTCCCTACAATTGGTATCAGAGCCTAGGTTGAACCCTTTTAATTAATTAACGTATATATACGTGGATCTATTTCTTTTTATTGTGATTATGCATGTTTAGAAAGAGATGGCACTCTAGGTATTCAAATATATAATTACATGTGATGTATGGATTTATATATGTTTTATGTGGTTTGTTATTGCTCGATTTTGGCCCTAGATTTTCAATGTAATTTTTGTTTCGGAGTTGTAACAAGAAGGGTGGTCTATTATCACCATAATTCCTTCTTGGTAGATTGCTAGGTTTTTTTTTTTTTATGTGCAGTATTTTTTTAGGGTTACTGTAGTTTTTTTTATTTTTTTTTAGTATGTGCAGTTTTTTGTTTGTAAAATACTGCAGTGAATAAAAAAAAAAAATTAATACTGCAGTATTTATTATATATATACTGCTGTAATATGTTAAGGACTTGAAGATTCGAAGACACGAAGCAAAACGAAGCAACCGGAACCATGAACGAGCACCGTGCACACCCTAGGAGTGGATTGGGTTGCGCATGGCAAGCCCAAGCTTGGTGGGCTGCGCACGGCAGCCCTGGAGTCCTCATGGGCTGCACACGGCAGCCCCTTAGTGGGGTTGTGAGTTGTGCTCGCCCGTGGGTTGGGCCGAAGGATGAGCGTATGGTTGATGGGGCACCTGAAGATCTTGTATTCCTGACAAATTGTAATTTACTTGTTTTTCAAGGATGGGCCAAAGTTGTTGCTATTTAATTTATGCTTAAATATTACAATATTTGTTATTGTATGATAACATGACATATAGAATAGGTGTGCCACGCATTTATCTCTTTTTGGTATGAACATGCATTGAATGATTTAGGTATCTAAATTGGCATCTAAATAACTCGGTAAATCATTCTATGGAATTTAATCACACGCCTTAAATAATTGAGTGGGAGAAGGTGTTTTGGTAACACCTATAGCCTCCAAGGTTAGTTGAGCTTTATCATTTATTGGTAATCCCCCCAAGGGGCGTCCATGAATGGAATTTAGCAACATACTTCCTTACAAGGATAGACTAGACAATGGACTCAAACGAGATCTACTCCCCAAGGAGGGATTTTCGTGAGAGAAAATTGAGGGTCGATATCTTGGTAACACACTCAATGTAATTTTATTGATATCCTCCCAAGAGTTCTTGTTAATAAAATTGCAAGGCTAAAATTGAAAACGCTGGTTGTTATGTTAACAATTAGGTGGGACCTAGTCTAACTAGTAAATGGTGCGAACTCCTAAAGGAGGCGTAACATTTATGGGTGTTAGATCACCGTTGAATTTTATGATTGAGTTATTTATTTAATTCAAGATAAATATTTAAAAGTGCTTTATCATGATTATTTACTTATATATGTTTTGTTTTATTCAGAAATCATGACCCCATCACTTATGAACATCCTGAAAGATAACACTTTAACTGGAGATAATTATGTCACATGGAAAAGGAAAATTGGGTTGTTGCTGCAAAGTGAAAAACATAAGTTTGTTCTAACTACTCCTAAACCACCTGCTCCTAATAATGAATCTAGCATAATGTATAGAGATGAGTATGAGCAGTGGAAGACTTCAGATGATATGGCAAAATGTTACATTATGGCCACTATCTCCGACGTGTTGCAACAGCGGCATGAAGGAATGGAGTCCGCTGCTGATATAATGATGTCTCTAGAGGAGATGTTTGCTATGAAGTCTAGGACGACTAAGAGAGAGGCAGTGACTGCTTTTATGAATCTTAGGATGAAACCTGGACAGGCTGTGAAAGATCACATGATGAAAGTCATAGCACATCCCAACATTGCTGAACTGCATGGCGCTGAGATAGATGGTGAGACAAAGATTGATATGGTTGTCAATTCATTGTCAGATTCCTTTGATCAGTTCAAATTGGACTACACTTTGAACAAAAAGGAATACACCTTACAAGGCCTGATGCAAGATGTTCAAAGTGCTGAAAAGATCCTTGTGAAAGGCAAAGGTCAAGAGATTCATATGGTTGGTAAAGTTGCTACTGTTAAGGCCCGTCAAAAGGTCAAGAAACAACAGAAGAAAAAGCAACTTGGGCCTATCAAGAAGGAGACCAAGAAAGTAACCAAGATCAAAAGGAAATGCTTCCTTTGTGGTGAAAAGGGACATTGGAAGAGAAATTGCCCAAAGTCCCAGAACAAGAAGGAAGAAGGTAATTTGAATTATCTAGAAACATGTTTTTTGGCTGATTCTACAGATTCTTGGATCATAGACTCAGGAGCCACTAATCATGTTTGTTATTCCTTGCAGGGGTTTCAAGAAAGGAGAAAGCTGAGTAAGAATGAAATCAATTTGCGCTTGGGCAACGGAACGTTAGTGTCTGCAAGTGCAGTGGGAGATATTAGAGTTTATTTGGATTCTAGAAGGCATTTAGATTTAATAGACGTTTATTATGTACCTCAATTCAAGAGGAATTTAATTTCAGTTTCTTGTTTGAATAAATTTGGATATTCGGTTACTTTCAATAAAGTTTTTATTATTAGTAAGAATGACAAAATTATTTGCCAAGGTACATTGGAAAACGGTCTATACTTTTTGCATAGAAATATCTCTCACTCGTTAGACACAGAAATAACGGAACCTAATCATAAAAGAGTAAAATTATCAACAGATGAAACCTACCTTTGGCATTTACGCTTAGGTCATATTAACCTTAATAGGATTAAAAGATTGGTATGTGACGGACCTTTGAGTGACTTAAAGGTTGATGATCTACCAACTTGTGAGTCTTGTTTGGAAGGTAAAATGACCAAAAGGACGTTCTCTGCCAAAGGTGCAAGAGCCACTGAATGTTTAGGATTGATACACACTGATGTATGTGGACCTATGAGCATTCAAGCTAGAGGTGGATATGAGTACTTCATCACCTTCACGGATGATTACTCAAGATTTGGTTATGTGTATCTCATGAGACATAAGTCGGATGCTTTTGACATGTTCAAAGCATTCAAAGCTGAAGTGGAAAATCAGCTTGAGAAACACATAAAAATCTTGAGATCTGATCGTGGTGAGAATATCTATCTGGTGAGTTTCAGCAATATCTTATTGATAATGGGATAGTTTCTCAGTTTTCTGCACCAGGTACACCTCAACAGAATGGGGTAGCAGAAAGGAGAAATAGAACTCTTTTGGATATGGTTAGGTCTATGTTGAGTTATTCAACGCTTCCTATTTCTTTTTGGGGATATGCTTTACAAACTGCTATATACATTCTAAACGATGTACCATCTAAGTCTGTTCCTAAAACACCGCATGAGTTGTGGACTGGGCGCAAGCCTAGTTTACAACACTTAAGGATATTTGGTTGTCCTGCGCATGTGTTAAAAGAAAAGACAGAAAAGATGGAGTCCCGTTCAAAAACATGTATATTTGTAGGGTATCCAAAAGAAACTAAAGGATATTATTTCTATAGTCCTTCAGATCTTAAAGTATTTGTTTCGACAAATGCTAAATTTCTGGAAAAGGACTATATGAATGATTCTGTGCCTAGAAGTAGAATTGTCCTGAATGAGATATCAGGAGATACAATTCCACGAGAGGTTACACAACCTAACCCAATTGTAAGTTCCGATCCAACACAAGATCAACAACCTACCATTCCTCGTCGTAGTGGGAGGGTTAGAACATAACCCGAAAGATACATCGGTCTGGGAGAATCAGTGGAGAATCTCCCGGACGACGATGATCCCTATACGTACAAGGAAGCTATGGAGGATGTTGATAGTCGCCATTGGCAAAAGGCAATGCAATCCGAGATTGAATCTATGTTCGATAACAAAGTCTGGTCCCTTGTAGACTTGCCTAAAGGGATAAAACCCATTGGGTGCAAGTGGGTATACAAGAGGAAAAGAGGTATGGATGGAAAGGTGGAAACCTTTAAAGCTAGATTGGTAGCTAAAGGGTATACACAGAAAGAAGTTATCGATTACGAGGAAACCTTCTCTCCTGTGGCCATGCTTAAATCCATTAGGATACTCTTATCCATTGCAGCATCTTTAGATCTAGAGATTTGGCAAATGGACTTCAAGACAGCTTTCCTAAATGGAAGTCTTGATGAAAACATCTACATGATGCAACCAGAGGGATTTATTGAAAAGGGCCAAGTGGATAAGGTATGCAAGTTGCAGAAATCCATATATGGATTAAAGCAAGCATCCAGATCCTGGAACATAAGGTTTGATCAAGCTGTCAAAGGTTTTGGATTTATTCAGAATCCTGACGAACCTTGTGTATACAAAAGGATTAAAAGCGACAAGTTGGTTTTCCTGATTCTTTATGTTGATGATATACTACTCATTGGAAACGATGTAGGTGTATTGACATCAGTAAAAGAATGGTTAGCAAAACAATTTGATATGAAGGACTTAGGAGAAGCAAGTTTTATTCTAGGTATCCAAGTAATAAGGGATAGAAAGAATAGAACGATTGCATTATCCCAAGCTTCATACATAGACAAAATCTTGTCTAGGTTTTCCATGCAGGATTCCAAGAAAGGTATGTTACCTTTCAGACATGGAATCAAGCTTTCTAAGGAACAAGTTCCTAAGAATGAGCATGAAGAGCAATTCATGAGTAGAGTTCCATATGCCTCGGCAGTTGGAAGTCTCATGTATGCAATGCTCTGTACTAGACCAGATATTTGTTTTGCTGTTGGCATAGTTAGCAGGTTTCAATCGAAACCTGGTCCTGATCACTGGACGGCAGTCAAGCATATTTTCAAGTATCTCAAAAGAACGAGAGATAATATGCTTGTATACTCTGGAGGGGATTTGGTTCCCGTTGGGTATACAGATTCTGATTTCCAATCAGATTCTGACTCCAGAAAATCCACATCAGGGGCTGTGTTTACTATTGGAGGAGGAGCAGTTATATGGAGGAGTATCAAGCAATCTTGTATTGCTGATTCCACCATGGAAGCTGAGTATGTTGCTGCATGCGAAGCTGCCAAAGAGGCTGTTTGGCTCCGCCAATTCTTGATTGACTTAGAAGTGGTTCCTAGTGCGAATAAGCAGATCACTATCTACTGTGACAACAGTGGAGCAGTGGCTAATTCGAAAGAACCAAGAAGTCACAAGAGAGGTAAATACATTAAAAGAAAGTATCATCTTTTAAGGGAGATTGTTCAAAGAGATGACGTGGCGATTACCAAAATCGCGTCAGCAGAAAATCTAGCGGATCCCTTCACAAAGGCTCTACCTCAGAAGAGTTTCGATGGGCATCTAGAGAATATGGGCTTGAGAGATATGACACATTTGCTATAGCGCAAGTGGGAGATTGTTAGGATTATGCTCAATAGCAAGAGTGTAATGTTGTAATTAACAATCTTTTTCATATTAATAAAGAGATTTCTGGTTTAACAAATCGTATAGCATTTATAGTTTATATTATAATTGTCAAAGTAAATAATCATAAGGTCTAAAGACTATGGGAAAAGAAGAATTGTTCGTACATCTGGATATGTATGTGGTAGACACAATTCTTTAGTTAGTCTTGAATAATGTTCACAACTTAAGTTAAAGGTTGGGCACCTTTATCTTGTTAAAGTTGTAGAATTCCTTTGCTAGCATTTGAGTGGGATCAAATGAGATATGATGAGTCTAAAATCATCGGAGTGTCTTCGAGCAAAAGGATCTAGTGCACTGGGTGCATTGAACTGGATCACAATGAAAAGCTTTATCTAGAACCGTCAATAGATAATAGTCTTTTCATTATCAGGACAATCGGAGGGTCTATCTTAATCCTGAGATAAATGATGGACTTATGGTTGCAAGTGATATCATTTGAGTTATCAATGAGTACGATTATATCGCATAGTCTATCCTCGATAGTTTGGTGATATTCATTTGTTAATCGATAGAGGACTTCATTTATAGATATGGACATCGTGGCTCCATTTAATTAAATGAGAGTATAATATCATCATATGGATGTTTTGAGGTAATTTATATTAAATCTCAACGTTGAGTTTTCGATAGTCTCTATTGAAAACATGGCTTCTAGACAAGTCAAAATATCCAAGTTCAAAACATGGTCATATGAGTAAATATGGTAACTTGGAGAGTTATAGGCGGTCTATGAACTCGTGGCGATTACTGATATTAATCACGAGGATACACTATCTCCAATATGATTGTCTAGGGTATGAATGATGAGCATCTTCCTTTTCTATCTTTATTTAAGAGTTCAGTTTTAGCTCTTTAGTGGAATGAGTTAAAATTAATGGATCGGACCTAAGTGAATCATTTGTTGATTGTGATTAGGTTATGTCTATTGAAGCTTAAATTTAGATGGCCCGCCAAGATCCCCAATCCACACGGACTTGCATGGATCACTTGATATATTCTACCGGACCAATTTAAGGGTCCATCTAGAATTGCATTTAATATATTAAGAATATAATTTGCACATTATTTAAGTAATGGGCTGCTCAATTATATTAATATATTAATGAAAGACATGTGGGCTTGTTTCTTTTAGTAAGAATGGATCTGGTTCACATGTGGGCTTTTTATTTAAAGTCCAATGGATTAAATGAAATAAGAAAATAATGTTAGGCCCAATCTTAATCAAGTGGGGCGGCAAGGTTAAAATTTTAACCTAAAATATTATTTTGTTTCATTTGTTTTAATTAAATAAGAATTAATTAATTTATTGATTAATTGTTTAATTAAAGAAATAAATCTTTCCTAAAAGTAAAAGACTTGTTTGACAAGGAAATAAATAAATTAGTTTTATTTATTTAATCAAATAAGGAGTCTTTTTATTTAGTCAAAAATAAAAGAATAAAAATCAAGGAGTTCGATTATGGTTTGAAGTCTATTAAGTTGAAAAGAATTAGGGTTGAATTTAAGTCACCCTATATAAGTGACATTATAGAATTCGGCCAACCCTAATCTTAGACTACATAGAATTCGGCAACCCTAAAGGAAAAAGAAGAAAAAATTCGGCCAACCTATATATGTGTTCTAATAGGGTTCGGCCACCACAATTTGTGCTTGAGTTTTTATTTTTCTTTCTTCTTCTTCTTAATTCTAAGAGAGAGTTTTTATTCTAGAGAGACAAAAAGGAGTGAAAAATTATTCTTTGATAGTATACAATTGCTTAAACATCAATAAGCTTGTGTATACGATATCGATCTAGGTTCACGCGAGTTTCGATCATAAGATTGTGAACTCAAAAGTGACCGGAATAATTTTGACATTCTTTTGATTGTTTTGTGACTAACAAAGAAAAGAAAGTTTTTTGTTTGGTCCATTCACAGGTTTGCAATTCAAAGAAAAGGGAGACCACGCTCCTAGGTGATCCACGTTCGTGCTCGGATTGAAGGTCTTGCGGATTACCATTGACGTAAGTCAATCGGATCACGCGACAAAAGGTAATTTACTTTTGTTAACATATATGCATGTTTATTGATTAAAAGGGTTTAAGGTTCATAAAGGAAAAAATTTAAAAGTCACTAAATCATTTTTTAGTATCGCTTCCGCTGCGTTTACCACTTTTATTTATTATTTTTCCCTACAGCAGTTGCAAATTCTGAGATTCACATGTTGCCACTTTACTCATCTTTTTCACCATTATGGAAGTGGCGATAATGAAGGAAATTTTCATTGTCATTACTTTGCTCTTAATGTCACCATGGTGATATCAAGTGGCGACAACACCTGAGTGATTTATTTTGAAAATAGCTCTCTGTTGCCACTTGTGCCTTCATGTCACCACTGGCGACAACATCTTCACCAAAGTGGCGACAATGCCCTGTTTTGCCAACTTGTGCTTCTTTTTGCACCAAAGTCCTCACCTTCTTCACAAATGTCTTTGAGGCCTAAGTAAACTTGAAACACTTAATTTAACGACATTAAATATGGGGAAACGCCCGAGAATCAAGCATAAGAAGACGGGAATGAGGGCCAAAATCATACCAATTTTTGGCTTGATTAAATACCCTCAAACTTATCTTTTGCTAATCCTCGAGCAAAACAATCACAAATCAACCTTAAAGACAAACATCAAGATATTTTCAAGATATTTCAAAGATTTTTCAATCAAACACTAACTCATCCAAGCAAGGTTTTACTTCTCATGATCAAAGATGCGAAACCAGAATGAGGAGATTAAAATGATGATGCACTAGTAAGGACTTGTACATGTAAACGAATGTTAAGTAAAGATTAAGAGTATGCCACTCTAGATATGATTGTACGCAATGCGACCTTACATTCAACATGCCTAAGCGTCAAAGCAAAGGTGCTATTCGGTTTAGAATGTAATTCGCCTCGATAACTAATCCTCACTGGATTCTCTCTTTTCTTCTTTGAGATTCCTAGGTTTCATTCAAAATCATATGCAATATGAATTTATGTCATGGATACTAATTGATTTCATATGATGACATTTAAAACACAAATTCTGAAAAGTAAGTCTCATGAATATAATTGCAAACCATAAATCGCAAAGAACATGTATCAACCAAGAATTTTAAAATGGACATTCCTAAAGATCATAAAGGTCTTTCTTTTGGTTGTAATGGAGCCTTAGGTGAGTGGTGAGACAAAGAATGGGACAATGGATAACAAATGACTCAATGATTTCACTAAGGCATACCTTCTAATTATGAGTTCAATTTGCTTCTCACATATAATTCACACATAAGGCACAAGCTTACACTTTTAATTTACTTAAGCATGCTACTAAAATCATTTCGTTTGAGTAGGTCATACCACTTTCAATTCTCTCTCTAAGCCAATTGTGCCTAAATCTTAGTTCTCTTTTCCTCACTTTCTTTCCCTTTTTGCTTTTCATTTTCGTTTTCTTTTGCTTTTCATTTTCTTTTTCTTTTGCTTTTCATTTTCTTTTCATATTTTCTTGCTTTGCAAAAATCTTTGCACACATTAACATGCCTGGACACACACTTCTACACTTTCAAGTATAAGATCTTACATTGATTTCCTAAGCCTTAGTAAATCATTGGTCAAGGTAATTCAATTTTGTAGGCTATAAGGTTCATGTAGATATGGTTCATGAATGAAAAGCTTAAAATGAGTTTGGCTTCAAAAGGGATCGGGAGTACACACATTAGATGGGTTGGAAGTATTTAGGCCAATTTAGTGGTGTTTTCTCATGCATTACCTAAAATCATTTCTAAAGGTTTGTCCACTAAGGAAATTAAAGCATCCATAAGCAGTCCGTTAGATTCTATGATAAGCAATATTTAAGTGCAAATGAGACTTATTCATGATTGAATGAGTTTTTGAGAGTGAGTGTTTAAAGAGTGAATATTTGAGACTTATTCATGACGTTAATCTAAACCAAACAATGGCAAAGATGCATAATTCCTCACTACTCATGTAAAGATCAATCTCAACAAGCAAGGTATGCTCGAACATGGCATTATCGCAAGAATTTGAAAAATTCGGTTCAAATTTTAAAACCAAGTAAAACAAGCAAATTGGTGTTGTGCAAATGTACCCGCAAACCTAAATTGGACATTGTCCTCAATGTTCATGGGAAGTAAATATTAGGTAAAAAGCACAACCCAACAATTATCAAGCAAAGAATTCATATAACAACAAAAATATGCAATGTCTTATAAAAAATTTGGCAAAATGCCCTCTCATTCTCATATGCACAATTCAACTACAAAAATACAACTTGGTGTAATAAGAGAAGCATTGGCTGCATCTCTAAGAAGTTGGATAGAGTTCTTGTTAATAAGGAATGGATGGCCAAGTTTGAGCACTCTGAAGCCACTTTTCTTCCTCCTAGCATCTCGGCTCACAGCCCCTCTTTGGTTAAGCTTGGATTGCAAGGTAATAAAAAGAATTGCCCTTTTAAAATTTTCAATTTTCAAACGGAAAGGGGAGACTTTTTTCCTTTGGTTTAGAGTTGTTGGTAGGAGAATTTTCATGGCAATATGCAATTTCAGCTTTGCTCTAAGCTCTGAAATTTAAAGAAGGTTTTAAAGTCCCTTAACAAGCATACGGTGGGGGATTTGACGGTTAAATCTATTGAAGCCAAGGCTGCTCTTGTTGATTACCAAAGTCTTCTTGATTTGCAGCCTCTTGATGAAGGCCTTAGAATTCAAGAGAAGGAGCTTATGAGCTCTTACACTCTGGCTCTTCAAACGGAGGAGGATTTTTTTAGGCAAAAATCTAGAGTTCAATGGCTTAAGGCTGGTGACCGTAATACCTCCTATTTTTTCAAAGTCATCAATGGAAGACGGAATAGAAGTAAGATCCTCTCTATTGCTGGAGAAGATGGTTCCTTGATTGAAGGAGATACTCAAATAAAATATGAGGCTGTTTGTCACTTCCAAAATATTCTTGGTTGCTCTTTGCCTTCTAGACATGGTTCTCGTCCTTTAAGAAATGTTACTGATAAACACATCTCCACTGATCGCGCTGATTTCATGAGTAAAGAGGTCACAAATGATGAAATTCGTGAGGTTTGCTTTTCTCTCCACCCTAATAAGGCTCTTGGTCTTGATGGTTTTAACGCTCATTTCTTCAAGAATACTTGGCACATCGTTGGTGATGATGTTACTAATGTTGTTCAAGAATTCTTCCATACTGGCCTTCTTCTTAAAGAGCTCAATGCTACGATTCTTACTTTGGTCCCTAAGGTCCCTAATCCCTCTAAGATAACGGATTTTAGACTAATCTCTTGCTGCAACACTCTCTACAAGATCATTGCTAATAGAATCAAGCCTTGTCTTCCTGGCATTATTAGCCCCTCCCAATGAGCTTTTGTGGCAGGTAGGAGAATTGGAGACAACATTCTTCTTGTCCAAGAGTTAATGAGGAATTACCACAAAGATGACGGTACGCCTAAGTTGGCCCTTAAGGTGGATTTGATGAAAGCTTTTGATATGGTTGATTGGGGCTTCTTACTTAACACTGTTGCTGCATTTCAGTTTCCTTTCAATGTCATAAATTGGATTAGAGTTTGCCTTACTACTCCTAAGTTCTCTATCTCTATTAATGGTAAGCTTGCTAGTTCCTTCTCCGGAAAGAGGGGTCTTCGACAAGGGGACCCTATGTCTCCATATCTCTTCGTTATGGCTATGGAGTTCCTCTCGAAACTTTTAGCCAATCATATTGCGGACTCTCCTAACTTCAAATATCATTGGAAGTGCGACAAGATTAAGCTTTCTCACATTTGCTTTGCTGATGATCTTATTATGCTTTGCCATGGATCCTATCATTTAACTCTTGTTCTCAAATCAGCCCTCAATGAGTTCTTATTGTTGTTAGGTCTTGGTGCCAATCATGCTAAGAGCAACACTTTCATGTCGGGAGTGTCCAACGCAATTAGTCAGCAGCTTATCAACTTTTTTGGTTACACTATTGGCTCTCTTCCTGTTCGTTATTTGGGGATTCAAATTATCTCTTCTAAATTGAATTTACGTGATTGCTCTCCCCTTGTGGATAAAGTTTTGAGTAGACTTTCTTCTTGGTTGAATCGATGCCTTTCTTATGCTGGTCGTCTTCAATTTATTATCTTGGTCTGAACCAGTATTCAAGTGTTTTGGGCTAGTCATCTTTGTCTTCCTAAAAAGATCTTAAAGGTTATATAGCAGAAATTTCGTAGTTTTTTATGGAATGGTGTTGAAGGTAGCAGCAAAGGTGTTGCTTGGTCCGATATTTGTATTCCCAAGAAAGAGGGTGGTCTTGGAATCAAGAACCTCTCTTTATGGAATAAGGCACTAATGATTAGGCATATTTGGAATCTGGTTTATGGCACTAATAATCTTTGGACTTCTTGGATCCATGCCTACCACCTAAAAGGTTCAAGTTTGTGGGAGGTGAAAGCTCCTCATACCTGTTCTTGGAATTGGAGAAAGCTACTTCATCTTAGGCCTTTAGTCCGTCCTTTAATTCAGCACATTATTGGTAGTGGCTTGAACACTTCCTTATGGTTTAATAATTGGCACCCTGATGGCCCTATTTGTTCGAAATGGAGTTCCCAAGTTATCTACGATTCCGGTCTCTCTATCAATGCTAAGGTTAATTCCATTGTCCTTGGTAATATTTGGAGATGGCCTATTGTTATGTCAATTGATCTTGCTGAAATTAAGAGTCATATGCCTTCTTAAAATCCAAACTCCATTTTGGATGATATTATTCGGTGGCTCCCCTCTCCAAATGGTATTTATTCTACTGCTTCGGCTATAGAGTCTCTTAGAACCCATCACTCTCTTGTTCCTAGGTATAATATTGTATGGTTCCCTCAGAATATTTCGAGGATGGGCTTCATCCTATGGTTGGCTATTAAAGGTAGGCTTTCTACCTTGGACCGTGTTCAGCGCTACGATCCTCAAGTTATTGCTGCATGTGTCCTTTGCAATTCTCAAAACGAAACTCATGCCCACCTTTCCTTTGAGTGATTGTATAGCAAATTCATTTGGACTCAACTCTTGAACAAGTGTGGTTGCACTTGGATTGGTCTCAGCTGGAATGATTTAATTGATTGGATTTCCATTCATTGGAAAAGAAACTCTCCTTCCACTGTGACTAAAAAGCTTTGTCTTGCGGTGGCTGTCTATTTTATTTGAAGAGAACGAAATTGTCATATTTTTAAGATCTCTAGAAGGACTAATGCTGAGGTTGCCCGGACAATTAATGACACTATTCGTAGCCAACTCTGTTCTATCAATTTGAAGGATTGTCCTTTGATTACTAAGAATTGGAATATCACCTCTAGATGATCATTGTGATGTTTGCTGTTTGTTTGCTCTTTCTTTTGGGTTTTTGCTTTGTTAAAGCTTTTGTTTAGCTTTTGTTTTTGAGCTTGTTTTGGGCCTTGGTGCTTTGATTTCTTTGTTTCCTAGGGTATGCCCCTTGTATTTGTATATTTTTTCCTTTTTCTATGATACTATTTATTTACCCAAAAAAAAAAAAAACTACAAAATATTCAATCATGAAAAGCATATCAACAAAACTCCATTCAATCAAAAATTATCAATTAAGCACAATCATCCTAAATCCTCTACCTAAATCCTCTACCAAAATCCAAATCACACCCTTATTTTAAGCATAAGCGAAACAAGAGCAATAATATAGAATAGAAAAAAAAAAAAAACGAAATGAAAGAATGGTACTGAAATGGAAAGCAAAGAAATATCCAAAAATAATAACTGAAAACAACTAAAAGTTCTCAAAACAAATATCCAAGTCCAGTGCATGATGCACATGAGATAGTCAAAATGGTGGTAACAAATCTGAATCCTCCTCGTCATGTGCAGGCTCAACTATGCTCCTCCCTTTCGGGTCTTTCTGCCTTGACTGTCTAGCCTCTCTACGAGCTCGTGCCTCTACCAATCTCCTACGAGCAGCGGTCTCATCCACCTGAGGACCTCCTGTAGAGCGAACTCCCTGATATGTGAGAGAACGGGCTAATGCTAAGGCTAGCTTAAGCTATGCTGCCTCCTTAACGGCTGACCGTGTAGTTTGTAGGGTCGGGTTTGGTGTACTAACTGGGGCATTTAAGGAACTAGGCCCTGCTACTATGCCTGGAATAGGTGGAATCCCTGTGGCGACTGTGGCACTAGGAACAGTGGATGGACTAGTGGTCCTCATAGGTCTCCTCACATATGGAGTGAGTCTTAGCTCCTCTCGGAGCTTTGTGAAGCCCGTAACCAATATCTCTATCAAACCCTGAATCAGGCTTTCCAAGCTAATCTGCCTAGAAGTAATGTTTACTTGACTCTTCTTTAGGGCCTTCTACCTCTCCGCCAAATCCAAGCCATCAGCATGTAGAATATCAAAGTCATCAGTCTAAGTGCCCATAATGCGTTCTACACCATCTAGGATCTGAAGACTTATATGCTGACTATGATCATCAATAACAGCAGGGATCCCACTAGCCTCATCATCACCCACAAAGCGCTCATCATCTAGGATCACTCCATCAAACTTTGCCTCGGCACTCGTGCCTGCCTTTGATCTGCGTGCTCTCTTCCACTTCCCCGTAAGTGGTCCCTATGGAGCTCCGGGCATCCTAAATCCACACTGGCTTAACAAACAACGTCATGTAGATAAATTCATATCAGATGTAGGGGGTTTAAGAGGATCCCCAGATATGTCCACTCCTACCAATCCGCATATCTTAGTAATCATACATATGAAGAGGAGAATGTCTGAATCTGACTCATTCCGTCCAATCCTCTAAATCTCCATCTTCACTATAATACCTACATCAATGGGCTGCCTCTCTAAAATACAATGCAATATCCAGGCTGCCTAAAACGGAATTGTAGACCTATGGGAAACTGGCCTAAGTGAGGATGTGATGAATTTGTTCCAAAATGCCGGCTCAACCCTCAAGTTGGAATGCTTGAGAGGAGGGTGGGGGTTCCTCTAGTAATCCAAATTGTCAGGGGGTGATAGTCATACTATTGGCAAAGTCCACCAAACCTCTCACATATAACGGGATCGAGGTGATCCCCTCTATCATGTGCTCCCATATCCCCTCAATCTCCAAAAGTGTGGACCCAAAATAGATGTTGATATCCACGGCATTCATGTATACGGAAACTCCTGTAACTGACACTAGATTGCCTCTCATGAACTCCCCGAGGTTCATCCTCGCATAAAACTCCCCCACAAGCCTCTCACTATACATGAGGGGGTGGCTGCTAATACTCCCTATTCCTTCTCATTAACTGTCACTGGGATGGGTGTGTGTGTCAAATCTTCCAACTTAATCCCTCTTTCTAGCAAAATTTTCTTCTCACTAAATGTCTCCAATTGATCATCAAAGTCCTTGTTTAGAGTACACCCTCCCTTTTTCTTCTGAGCCACATGACTTGGAATCCTTGACGTGGGAGCCTTACTACCCTTTCTTCCTTTACTTGGCAATTTCATCTTAGGTGCCATTGATGCCAAATTTTCGGATACCAAGTGTCAAACTAAAATCCGGCAGCACAACGACGCTTCAATAACAATACCACAAATGGAAAATACTCCTCTAACACTCACAATCACACAACCAATGCTCCAACACACCAATGTTCACAATATATCCACAAAATCAATCATATGCACTAATCACTTCAAATCAAGAACAAAACCCACTCCTAGGATATCTAGATGCAAAGTAGAGTGAATATGAATGGAAAAATTGTAGAACTAGAGTGTTGACTTACCAATTTCAGCGGTTTTGTACGTGTCATGGCTTGAGAGTTTGAGAGAAGTTGAGAGGAGGTGTTTTTGTGTGGCTGCTCTGATTTGGAACGAATGTTATATGTTGTACGCCCTAGGTCACTACTTTGAATGTCACCATTTTGGAAGTGGTGACAAAATGGCGACAGTGCAAAACACTGTCGTTTCTGATAAGTTTGCATGGAGTCGCCATGGTGTCGCTACTTGCTTTGTGGCTATGCTATCAGGAATGTCATCTTCATTAGTTGTAGCCATTGTGTCGCCATCATGTTGTGGTGACATTTCTTATTCACTAAGTGAACGTCACCATTTTGGTAGTGTCACCATATGTGTGTGGCGACAAAAAGAGTGACAATCGAATTTCAGTCTTTCTTGAGCTGAATTTGTCCTGCAATATCCACAAAGCACCACATAAGTATGAAATGTACTAACACTAAAGACATTGGAACACTTATTAGAAGGCAAAAACAAGCCAAAAACATACAACAAAAATTTAAACAAAACACACATATTTTATTCAAAACATAAAAACGTAAAAGTGCTAGTCCGCACTACCGCATCCAAACATGCAAATTTGGGACCACGATGCTCATCACTGCTCATCACAAGGGTCAACCAAGCATTCATTCATCTTACTCTTGACTACCCAAATTGGTCCTCTAGAATCGATACGACATATCCTTCCAAACCCAAACTTTCTTAACATTTTTAGGTCTCCTCCTAGGTCTAGCTTGCTCATGATGAAATTCCTTAGAGAGATATGGTGTATATTATACCTAGAGGGGGGGGGGGGGGGGGTGAATAGGTATAGTCCAAATTTCTTCCAACTTTAAAATTTACGGATTACAAGAATGAAATGTATAATTGATATGATTTAACAATTGTACAGAAGGAGACAATACATGTGAAAATTAATATACAAGAGAAACAATCAATACATGATATGGAAGATGATAAAAAAATAAAGCCAAAATAGACACAAGTATTTTTACGTAGTAAACCTCAAAGAGGAAACATCCACAGATTGATAACCACAACAACCAGCAAAGCAATCCACTACATGAAAAAGAATTACACACTCAAGGCTATCAACAAATGATACCCACCCTAAGCTATTAACTCCTAATCTACCTACAAGGCCTAGTAAAGCACCTAGCCAACTCCCTATCCAAGATGTGTCATTCACCTCTAAAGAGCAACTACCTGTCCAAGGCTCTCAAGCATCTAGGAAAATTTCTTTGCTTAACTATCTAGATCACAAATGATCGTAGTCAAGCTTCTAATGAGAATAAGGGAGCTGCACTAAGGGATCCATTGCATGTTCCGGCTGATCCAATAACAAGAGCAAGGGTCAAGAGATTCAAAGAGGAACTCAACGGCCTGATTCAAGACAGTTGGGCTGATTTTGAAGTTTTAAAGTCCAAGATGAGCCCACATGAAGACCAAGGCTTAATTAACGTCATCAATGCAATTAATTGGGCTGAATAAGAGAAGCTTAGGCGTGAAGCACAAGCTGGGGTGTGTAGAGGAGATTTAATTTCAGTTTTTTCCTTTTTATTTTTTAGAGAATAAAGAGTTGATTTGTTTCCCAAATTAAAGGGTTGATTTGTTTCTAGTTTTAGCTTTCCAAATAGGGAGCAAGTCAATAGTTGCTTGTTTTAGTTTTAGTTTTATTTTCTTTCCCGTTTGTAAGGCCTTTGGCTGATTTCTCTTTTTTTTTTTCCTTTCTTGTCCATTAGAGTTTTAGTTTATAAGGAACCCTCTAATGTATTATTTTGGCAGACTTTGATGGAATTAAAAATTGAGAGGATTCTTTTTCTCTTTTGTTCTTTGAGAACTATTTGAACTTATCAGATTTTCTCTGTAGCGTTCATCCTTGACTTATCAATCAAGTATTCCATCCTTTATTGTGGCGTCCTCTTTATACCAAGGTTCACATCTCTTTATAGTTGTTGGGTCGCGGTTTCCATCCAAACCGGCGAGGTTCGTATCATTTGGTATCAGAGCTTAGGCTTTGAAAAATCAAGTTTAATCTATCCCTGTTCTTCTTTCTTCTTTGATTTTGTACCATAAAAAAAAAATTTTAAAATTAAAAACTTGATTCCGATTGATCAAGGTCAGAAAAAAATAAAAAAATAGTACAAAAAAAAAAGTTCCTTTGAAAGGTCATATAGTTGAACTTATATCAACTAGTGTTATTCTACTTCTTGATTTCGTGCATTGATATTCAAAAATAAAAAATAAAAAAAGTCGTAGAATCTCATCTTTGTTATTCTTGTTCTCTTACTTTTTCATTCCAGACTCTTTGTGATTTGTTTCGTGAGAACATGGCTAAGAAATCCTGGTTATTGTTTGATTAGTTTGATAAGAACTTTTGAGAAAATAACAAGTGGAAAAAGGTACAAGAGTGATTGGCCTTTTGTTGAGTACAAATGAGTATCTATTAGTATATCCATCATGAGTCACATGCCTATCAAACTGCCATGGTCTTCCCAAAAGGATATGACCCGCATTCATTGGAACCACATCACAAATAACTTCATCTTTGTATCTTCCAATTGAAAACGACACCAACACCTGCTTATTTACCCTAACTTCCCCACTATCATTCAACCGTTGTAGCTTATAAGGTTTTGGGTGCTTATAAGTGGTCAAATTCTGTTTTTCCACCAAAATAGTGCTAGCCACATTAGTACAACACCCCCATCAATAATCGTGCTACATACCTTATCATTAACATGGCAGCGGGTGTGAAAGATGTTGTCACGTTGTACTTCATCATCTTCCTTAACTTGAGTACTAAGAGCTCTTCTTGCAACCAAAAGCTCTCCACCCACCGGATATGCATTGTCATTTGCATCCTCCAAAGGTGGCATGGACTCATTATCAGATTCACCTTCAGATTCGATACCACCATTCTTCAAAACCATTACTCTCTTATTTGGACATTGTGATGTAATATGATCTGCTCCCAAACACTTAAAGCACTTAATGTCACGGTTTTTAGAAGGTTGAGAATCTGATTTACCTTGATTTAATGTGCCCCCGGCTTTAAGATCTTTGGAAGGTTCGGTCTTGGCCTTGAAACTACCTTTAACCCCAAGACAAGTATATAAAGATCTAATGTGGTTAAAAAAAGATAGAGATGCAAAATAAAAAAAAAGAGTGAGAGCTCAAAAGAAAGAGAGTCCGAATTAGCAAAAAAAGAAACAAAAGTTCAAAAAGAAAAAGAGGCTGATGAGAGAAAAAGAGAGAGAAAACAAGTGAGCTTTTATGCAAGAGAGAGTGACATAAAAAAAAGCTTTGTTTTCAAATCAACCGATGATTGTACTTTTGTACAAAGAGGCTTGTTTTAGTACTAACGAACTTGACTCTTCTTTGCCTAATGTTGTTGTTTCACTTTTCCAGGACTTTGATAAAGTATTTCCCGAAGAGATGCCTATTGGTTTACCACCAATAAGAGAGATTGAGCACCAAATTGATTTTGTATCCGGAGCACCTATCCCAAATAGACCCGTATACAGAAGTAATTGGGAGGAGACAAAGGAACTTCAAAGGCAACTTGTTCCAATTGCTTCCAATTCTTCAATTCTTCGAATCTTCGAAACTTGAATATATATTACAGCAGTATTAAATATAAATTACTGCAGTTTTTTTTAATTAAAAAATACTGCACTATTTAACAATATATATATAGTGCAGAATTTTAATACAAATTTTTTTTTTTAGCAGTAGCAAATGATCCAATATGATCACGAAAATTGAGTAAATATTCATTCAAATTCAAGCAAAATCTGATTTTAACCTTTAAACAAACAATTATCCCATGGAGAGAAAAATATCAATCCTGTAATATTCAAAAGAAACTGGCAAGGCTATGCTAATTAAACAAAACATTCTCTTTGTATTGCTCTTCATACTCATGCATCAAGCCCAAGGTCCTCTGCGGAATGTACCTTACTGGTGGTTGGCTTTGACAAAAGATCAGTATATTCCTGGAAAGGTGATTTCACAAAGCGTGTTTCCATCCAGAAGTCAGGTGCCAAGAAACCGTAAGTCTTCAACAAACAATCGAATGTCGCCTTTACAAAGTTTCCGAGGGTCTTGCTTGAACCGCGAAAAGAGGTGTAAACATCAACAATCCCAGCAAACTGCAGCCCAACTGTCTTGAATCAGGCCGTTGAGTGCCTCTTTGAATCTCTTGGCCCTTGCTCTTGTTATTGGACTAGCTGGAACATGCAATGGATCCCTTAGTGCAACTCCCTTATTCTCATCATTCCCTCCCTCTTGAAAAAGATTTGTCCTCAAATCATCACCAACATCAAACGGAGACAAATCAGAAACATTGAAGCTTGCACTAATATTATACTCACCTGGAAGATCTAACTTGTAGGCGTTGTCATTGATTCTTTCAATCACTTGAAATGGGCCATCTCCCCTTGGAAGTAGTTTAGAACGCCGCTAGACTAGAAACCGTTCCTTCCTCATATGCAACCACACCCAATCATCGGGCTCAAACACAACTTTCTTGCGCCCTTTATTAGCTTGGTTGGAATATTGCTCAGTTCTCCTCTCAATGTTTTGTCTAGTCTTTTTATGGATTTGCTTAACAAATTCTGCCTTTTTCTTCCTATCTAAGTTAACATGCTCATTCACAGGTAAAGGAATTAAATCCAAAGGAGTCAATGGGTTAAAACCATCCGTAATTTCAAAAGGCGAAAAATGAGTTACAGAATGCACACTCCTATTATAAGCAAACTCTACATGCGGCAAACAATCCTCCCATGTTTTCAAATTCTTTTGTATTATAGCACGCAACAAGGTAGATAAAGTCATATTAACTACTTCAATTTGACCATCAGTTTCTGGATGACAAGTAGTAGAAAATAAAAGTTTAGTTCCTAACTTACCCCACAAAGTTTTCCAAAAGTAGCTTAAGAACTTAGCGTCTCTATCCGAAACAATGGTTTTAGGCATGC
Organism: Acer negundo; assembly: GCA_035582765.1. NCBI lineage: Eukaryota > Viridiplantae > Streptophyta > Magnoliopsida > Sapindales > Sapindaceae > Acer > Acer negundo. Next base: position 19,953,238 of record CM069233.1, read on the forward strand.
CATGCAATCTAACAATTTCTTTGAAAAACAAATCAGCAATATGTGATGCATCATCAGTTTTATGACAAGGAATGAAATGTGCCATTTTTGAAAACCTATCAACAACCACATATATAGAATTCCTACCCCTCTTTGACCTAGGCAAACCCAACACAAAATCCATAGAAATGTCAATCCAAGGTCCAATAGGTATAGGCAAAGGAGTATACAAACCATAAGGCTTAACCCTAGACTTAGCTTGTCTACATGTAATGCATTTATCACAAATTCTTTCTACATCACGTTTCATATGAGGCCAAAAGTAGTGTTCATGCAAAACATCTAGTGTCCTGGCTATCCCAAAATGCCCCATCAAACCACCCCTATGAGCTTTTCTAACAAGCAATTCACGCAAAGAACTCTTAGGCACACATAATTTAGTTTCTCTAAACAAAAATCCATCATGCCTATAAAACTTGCCAAATGCAACCTTTTCACATGCATTGAATACATTGCCAAAATCAGAATCTTCCACATATAATTCTTTAATGTAATCAAAACCAAGCATTCTAACATCCAAAGTAGAAAGTAAAACATACCTTCTAGACAACGCATCAGCGACCACGTTTTCCTTACCTTTTTTGTACTTGATCACATAAGGAAATGTTTCTATGGCATGCCGCTTATTTAGCTTGTGCTGCCCTTTTAAATGCTTCAAGGACTCATGATCCGTGTGAATCATGAATTCTTTCGGCCAAAGGTAGTGTTGCCAAGTTTCTAATGCCCTAACCAAAGCATACATCTCCTTGTCGTAGGTAGGATAATTCAACGCCGCTCCACTTATCTTCTCATTAAACAATAGCATAATCAGTAAACTCTATGGCAGCCAACTTCACCTTCTTCAACTCGGAATAGTCATGGCAATTAAACACCAATTCTATTCTTTTCTCCCACTCCAAATAAGCTTCAGGATCAGTTTTACCTTGGAAGGTTAGAATTTTCACCTTAATACTATCCAAATTATTATCAACCCTCTCTCCATACCTATCTCCTCTATTCCCATACCTATCTTCTCTATTCCCAAACTTAGCGTTCATGTGGTCTCATCTTGGACTTTAAAACTTCAGAATCAGCTCAACTGTCTTGAATCAGGCCGTTGAGTGCCTCTTTGAATCTCTTGGCCCTTGCTCTTGTTATTAGACCAACTGGAACATGTAATGGATCCCTTAGTGTAGCTCCCTTATTCTCATCACCTTCTTTGGAACCCTAGCAGCCACAATACCAGCACTACGAGGCGCCGGCACCATCTTCACCCTCACACTCCTACACTTTCTGGTCACCTTGCACGGGATAGTGTGTGGCAACCCGATCTTGTTACCCCAGTATCATCTCCTCACCGGTATCACTGACAGCTTAGCCAATAAGATGGCCCCACGTATGACCGTAGCCACCTCCTTGGAGCACTTGACTCCCAGCCCACATGGTCGTTCCCGTCACCGACAACAACGAAGGCCTTAAACCGAGTCCTTTGACCGGCACGGGTCTGTTTCTGCACCGGCATGATTTTCATGACCTCTTCTTTCAATGCTTGACCAATGAGCTGGTCGATGATTTAATGCTCCTTGATTGGGAGTGAGTGAAGGTAGGTCTGTTCCAGGCTCCTAATCTTGTCGTCTTTGATGAGACGACCTAGTTTGGTGACTAGAACCCATTTTTCTTCCTCTTCTCTACTCCCGGCAAGGCGATGGCCACGAGGACCTCCACGGTCGCCTCTTGGGCCGCTGCGACCGAACCCACATTTGAAAGATCCACGGTCTCCATGGTCCCCACCTCTCTCAGCCATTATTGCTGGTTGCTGCTGCTGATGACACTAGAGACTAGGGTTTTTCGTAGAATTTTAATACATTATTTTATGCAGTATTTTTATTACAATAGTAAAAATAAATTAAAAACTTAGCAACTACCAAGAAGAAATTATGGCTATAATAGACCACCCTTCTTGTTACAATTCCGAAAAAAAAATTTTAAAATTCTAGGACAAAAATTGAGCAACATCAAATCATATAATCATAACATATACAAATCCATACATTCCACATGTAATTATATATGAGAATACCTAGAGTGCCATCTCTTTCTAAAACATGCATATAATCAATAAAAAGAAATAGATCCATGTATGTACATACATTAATGAATCAAGGGTACAACCAAGGCACTGATACCAATTGTATTGAAAAATACACACAGCAGAAGTGAAAATAGGTTTAGTATACACTAAAAAGAAATTGGCTATTAGGACAATTTTTTTTCATCCCTATAGGCCAAAAATAGTCCCAAGAGGTCTATTGAGATGAATAAAATTTGTCCCAAAATGTGTTGCCTTAGGTGGGTCGCAATAGCTTCTTTGAGACGAAAATTGAAATTAGTCCCTTAAAACTACCTATAGGGACGATTTTTGTTCATCCCATTAGACAACCTGTAGGGACGAAATATTGCATCCCATTAGATAAATTTTGAATTAAAAAAAAAAATTGGTTTTTTTGCCTCCAAATGACACCCCACCCACGCCCTACCCATGCTGAAATCACGATATTAATTGTGATTGCTTGGCGTCGAACCTAGTACACTCATGAGGGAGTGCCTTATCCACTTTGCTATTAAGTTGATTGTTATATTGAAAGCAATATATATATATATATATATATATGTAACCTTTACTTGTTATTAAATTTTTTTTGATTATTTTTTAATCAATTTTTTTTTTTTTTTTGTAGATTGATTCCACTAATTTAAATTTTATTTTTATATGATAAACAAATTGATATTAAAAAAGGTTTATTATAACATTTAATTAAACTATTTCGTCAGATCAAAGAGTCAATTGTTAATCGTACTCAGAATTAGATATGACCCCGGTTTTGGTTTTGGTTTTAGATTCTGAACCAGCGGTTTCGGTTTAGATATGACCACCGCAAGCCCAGCGAGGAGCTCGACCACCGAATGCATCTGCGTAGCACCACTAAACTGATTATCCAATGATGTTCAACCTCCATTGAAGGTCTATTAAAAAAAACCTCTATAAAGAAGATGAAAGAATAATAATAATAAAAAAATTATAAAAAGAAACATCAAAGTAAGAGAATGTGTGTAAAGTAAGGGCAGTTTTGTCCGTTCACCATAATAGATGCATTTTAAGCTTAAGTTATTAAAGTGGTGACTTTCTTACAAAACCACTTTAAAAAGGTGACATTTTCCACAATTTCCACGTTTCGGTTTTCGATTCGGAACCAGTGGTTTTGGTTCTAACGGTTTTGTTCCTTTTTTAAAAAATAATAGAAAACCTTTTAAGACTAATAGTTATTGATCCTTATGAATAACTTATTGGAAAAAAACAAAATTCATCTCGATAGAGAACCACTTTGGACAAACAAAATGATCCATATTGCATCATTTCCTAATATACATGGTAATTTAATTGTTAATCTATCTGTAAGGAAAAACTTAAAAAAAAAATCAAGAATTTTCAGCAAAATTAATTAATTAGTTCTTTGCTTTTTTCTTTTTTCTTTTTTTTTTTTTTTTTGAATGGACAACATATTTTATATCATAAATTCTAGTATTTTGATTCTGTCAAAAAAATTCCAGTCCAAAAAAAAGAAAATTCGTCCAATAATAGGATGTCTATTGGGACAAAATAAATTTGGCCCAATAGACAGTCTATTGGGATGAATTGTATATTTCGTCCCAATAGGCATTCTATTGGGACAAATAATATGTTTCGTCACAATAGACTTTCTATTGGGACAAAAACAATTTGTCCCTAAAGGTCTTACCAAATTGGACAAAATTTGTCCTAATAGACATTCTATTGGGACGAAAGTCTATAGGGATGTTTTTTTTTTTCGTCCCGATAGGCAATCTAATTTGTCCCAATAGACTGCCTATTGGGACGAAATATATAATTCATCCCAATAGACTGCCCATTGGGACGAAAAAATTTCGTCCCAATAGATTGCCTATCGGGACGAAAAAAAAAAAGTCCCTATAGGATGTCCGTCCCAATAGGCCATTTTTCTTATAGTGATATGACAAATTTTTTTCCTTTTTAAAGATGAATCTTAACCCTTGATTAATTAACATATAATAAAAGTATCATACCTTTGTTGCGTGACGATTGATGTTGCGTTTATAGTAATTCGCCAAACCCTTCCAATCCAATCACGAACGTGGATCACCTAACAGTGTGGGCTCCCTTTCTTTGAATTGAGTATCTAAGGATGGATAACAAAAAACTTTTTCTTTTGTTAGTCACTTTAAAATTTCCAAGAGAGAACGTAGAACGTTTGGTCACTTTTGAATTCTCAATCTATTGATCGAAACTCGCGTGATCCTTATTCTGTGCACAAAACTCTTTTGATGTAAAAGCTACTAGTGCACTATTGAAATAAAACATTTTCTTCTCACTTTTCCTCTTGGCTGAAATCTCACTATGTCTTAGAGTTGGTTTTCAATTTTTTTGAGCAAAAGAAATAATTCTCTCTAAAACAATAAAACAATTCTAAGGGTTGGCCGAAATCTATATGGTGTCTTATATAGTGGCTGAATTCCCTACCAAAAAATAAATAGGGTTGGCCGAAATCTTCTGTTTTAGAGGATTGTTTCCACCAATGACTCATATCATTCTTTAGAATTCCAAACCCTAATCCAACTCTTTAGTGTATTTGTGACTATATCAAATACTTCCTAATTTGACTAGATAAATAATTCCTTTTATTTGTCTACTTACCAAATAAAGTTTTTAATATTTATTATATTACCAACAATAGTATAATACTATGAAACATATTTCATAGTCAAAAAAAGATTTTGATTCTTAATTAAATAAACAATTAATTAAATAATAAAATAAAACAATATAATAGGCCATTTTATTTAGCCTTGCCGCCCAACTACATACATGGGCTCATATATTGTTTTTCCATTTTATTAAATCCATTAGACTTTAAATAAAAAGTCCACATGTGAACTAGACTCATTCTTACTAAAAAAAACAAGTCCACGTGCCTTTTATTAATACATTATTATAATTAAACAGCCCATTAAATAAATAATGAGCAAATTATATTCTTAATGTATTAAATACAATTCTATATGGACCCATAAATTAGTGATCCATGCAAGTCCGCGTGGATTGTGGATCTTGGCGAGCTATCTAAATTTAAGATTCAATAAACATAACCCAATCACAATCAACAAATGATTCACTTAGGTTCGATCTATTGATTTTAGCTCATTCTACTAAAGAACTAAAATTGAACCCTTAAATAAAGATAGAATAAGTAAATTTTTCTCATTCATACCCTACACATTCTTATTAGAGGTAGTGTATACTTGTGAATAATATCAGTAATCGCCAAGAGTTCATAGACCACCTATAACTCTCCTAGTTACCATATTTACTCATATGACCATATTTTGAACTTGGATATTCTGACTTGTTCAGAAGCCATTTTTCAATAGACGTTATTGAAAACTCAACGTTAAGATTTAATATCCAATAACTCAAAATATCCATATGATAATATTATACTATCATTTAATAAATGGAGCCACGATGTCCATATCTATAAATGAAGTCCTCTATCGATTAGCAAATGAATACCGTCAAACTATCGAGGATAGACTATGCTATATATTCCTACTCATTGATAGCTTAAATGATAACACTTGTAATCATAAGTCCATCACTTATCTCAGGATTAAGATAGAGTCTCCGATTGCCCTCATAATGAAAACTTTTATCCACAGACGGTTTTAGATAAATTATTTAATTGTGATCCTATTCAATGCACCTAGTGTACTAGATTCTTTTACTCAAAGACACTTTGATGATTTTAGACTCATCATATCACATTTGATCCCACTAAAATGCTAGCAAAAGAATCTACAACTTTAACAAGGTAAAGGTGCCCAACCTTTATCTTAAGTTGTGAACATTATTCAAGACTAACTAAATAATTGTGTCTGCCTTATACATATCCAGATGTATGTACAATTCTTTATATCTCATAGTCTTTTGACCTTATGATTATTTACTTATGACAATTATAATAATTAAACTATAAATGCTATAAGATTTGTTAAAGCAGAAATCACTTTATTTATATGAAATGATTGTTAATAACATTATTACACTCTTTCTGTTGAGCATAATCCTAACAGTTAATGACCTATCCAAGAAGAATCACAAGTTGAAGAAGATCAACAAAGCACTCGTAATTGAGAATGAGTTAACGGTGCAAGAGATTGAGGACTTAGCCAAGCTGACCGAAGAATTTGAGGAGGAAACCTCAAGGAAGATGAGAAAGACCCTCATAAGTATTGTCGCCAAGAACAAGGCAATAAACGAGGTAAAAGAGGAGATGATCAAGAAAGAGGTGGCTTTGAAAATTGCAAAAAAGAAGGAATGTGACTGTTTGGTGGAGATGGACTGGATGGAATAAGTTATCAAGACACTCGCCAAAGATGGTCCCTCCAAATCTCAAGCTCCAACACAAAAAGGGAGGATTCCTTTCTCTTCTATATCTTGTTATTTTTGTCATAGGAAGTGTCATGTAAAATCTAGGTGTTTTGAATATTTGAAGCATGCTAATCATGTGTAAGATTCTTGATTTGTATTGGCTTGATTTCATTGCAAAACTATCTATATTTGTAGTAAGTGTTGCTTATGTGGTTCTTGGTGAAAAGACGCTTCAAAGGTTAAAAGCGACATCTTATGTAAATATCATCTTCATGAGAAAAATTGCATACTTTGATGCTAAGGTATCAAGTTTCTTCTTCCTCTTGCAAGGCGTAAAAGCACGCACATACACAATTCATTCATGTGTGTCCCTACATCATTGTATAAACTTGGTATAACACATTTACACACATTTAAGTATGCACATACATTGGTCTTATATTGTAAAATTGCATGTTTTATCATTATCGTGTAGATATGGCATACTTGTGTGACATTGTATTTATTTTTTTCGATTTATTATATATTGGACTTTGATACGAACCTCGCCGGTTTGATTCCTAAGCCTAAGCTCAGGTTCTTTGATGGAAACCGCGACCCAACACCTATAAATAGATGTGAACCTTGGTATAATGAGGACGCCACAATCAAGGATGGAATACTTGATTGATAAGTCAAGGATGAACGACACAGAGAAAATCTGATAAGTTCAAATAGTTCTCAAATAACAAAAGAGAAAAATAATCCTCTCAATTTTTAATTCAATCAAAGTCTGCCGAAATAATACATTAGAGGTTCCTTATACACTTAAACTAAAACCCTAATGGACAAGAAAGGAAAAAAAGGAGAAATCAGCCAAAGGCCTTACAAGCGGGAAAGAAAATAAAACTAAAACTAAAACAAGCAACTATTGACTTGCTCCCTATTTGGAAAGCTAAAACTAGAAACAAATCAGCCTCTTAATTTGGGAAACAAATCAACTCTTTATTCTCTAAAAACTAAAAAGGAAAAAACTGAAATTAAATCTCCTCCACACACCCCAGCTTGTGCTTCACGCCTAAGCTTCTCTTATTCAGCCCAATTAATTGCATTGATGACGTTAATTAAGCCTTGGTCTTCATGTGGACTCATCTTGGACTTTAAAACTTCAGAATCAGCCCAAGTGTCTTGAATCAGGTCGTTGAGTGCCTCTTTGAATCTCTTGGCCCTTGTTCTTATTATTGGACTAGCCGGAACATGCAATGGATCCCTTAGTATAGCTCCTTTATAATTGGTACTCCTATTCTTATGCAAATATCATCTTCAAGAGAAAAATTGCATACTTGGATGCTAAGGTATTAAGTTTCTCCCTCCTCTTGCAAGGCGTAAGCGCACGCACATACACAATTCATTCATGTGTGTCCCTACATCATTGTACAAACTCGGTATAACACATTCACACACATTTAAGTATGCACATGCATTGGTCTTATATTGACAAACATTGTAGAATTGCATGTTTTATCACTATCGCGTAGATATGGCATACTTGTGTGACATTGTGTTTATTTTTTTCTATTTATTATATATTGGACTTGAACATGATCTCATATGATTCCTTATTGAGTCCCGGTCATTTCGGTTACTCATTTATTAGGTTTCAAGTCCAAACGATGTAGCTACGCTACTTTGCATTCTAATTCGTTGAGTTGTCTTCGTCGTCGTTTTTCGAGATGAATTCCAAACCTTTGTCATCTTCGTTATGCATGAGGGAGTCATAATTTGTAATCTGAAGAATGATTTAAAATCAGAGTTCGAAAGCCCGAATATGGTCGAAGAACACTAGAAGAGCATGAGAGGAGGTTGCTCAGCCAAAGGCCAAGCAAGTATGTCCACCTGTGAGCCACGTGTGACACACAAACAAGACAGCCCTCTACCCACGTGTGCCACATGCGTTCCACATGTGGAGGTTGAGTGAAACCTTGATTTGAGCAGGAAGACTTGGCTAGGAAATGTTCCGAATAGCCAAGTACGAAGTCTTAGTTAGGATCAAGAGGATCCGAGTAACTGAGAAAACGTGTTAGCTAGGAGTTTGGTACTCCTAATAGTTAAGCTAGGGAAGCTTGACTAGGATCATTTGTGATCTAGATAGCTAAGCAAGGAAATCTTCCTAGAGGCTTGAGAGTCTTGGATAGGAAGTTGCTTTCTAGAGGTGTAGGACACATCTTGGATAAAGAGTAGGCTAGGTGGTTCACTAGGCCTTGATGGTAAATTAGGAGTCCATAGCTTAGGGTGGATATCATTTGTTAATAGCCTACAGTGTGTAAGCTCTTTTCATATAGTGGATTGCTTTACCGGTGGTTGTGGTTATCAACCGGTAGATGTTTCCTCTTTAAGGTTCACCACGTAAAAATGCTTGTGTCTATTTTCGCTTTATTTTTTATTATCTTCCATATCATTTATTGATTGTTTCTCTTGCATATTGATTTTCATATGTATTGACTCATACTTTACAATTTTTAAATCATATCAAATGTACATTTCATTCTTGTTATCCGTAAATTTTGAAGTTGGAAGAAATTGGGACTATACCTATTCTCCCCCCTTTAGGTATAATATACAGTACATATCTCTAGGGAATTTCATCTGGTATTAGAGCGGGTATCTAGACGCACTTAGATAGATCCTTTCTTTGTGTTGTTTGTGTTTTTATTTGTGATAGTCATGATTAAGGGAGTGTGTTACTATGTGGCTTCTTTTGTTGAACCTATTGACTTAGATGAGAAAAAGCTCAATGATCTTGTTCTTAAGAATGAACGTTTATCTAATGTCAATATGTCCCTCACTAAGAAGCTAGAGAATCATGGTCTAAGCTCAAAAGAATACAATGAACTTAAAGACAAGATTCTAAGTCTAGAAATGAACCTTAAGGATATCAATGATAGACTTGGCATCTTGAAGAAAGAAATTAAGCAAAGGGATAGTTCTCTTGTTAGTGCTAGTAGGCTAGAAAACATGCTTAAAGCCAAACTAAGTGAGCACTTAAATCAAGAGAAAAAGTATGAACAATGGCTAAATAAATCACGTGAAGATGTTAGGAAAAGCGATGACATCTTAGAAAAATATGCCATTAAAAATAGGATGCTTAGTGATAAACTTGATGAGACTAGTAGGATGATTAACAAGATGTAATCTAGTTCAAACAAGGTTGAAACTCTCATTAGAAGTGGTAAGCATCAATGTGACAAAAGAGGTTTGGGTTATATCAATGAGAAGGAAATCCCTTCTACTAACAAATCTACTTTTGTCAAAACAAGTGTTGAAACAAATGTAGGTACACTTACTCAAGGTAAAGCTATGAAAGCTACCAGAGGTGCCTCTACATCAATAAAGAAGTTCAATGGAAGAACTCAACAAGATCAACGTCAAGGAGCAATAACCTCTAATGCAAGAGGTAAAGCATCTAGGGTTACACTTCAAAGAGGAAACATTTGTTGGGAAAAATACCAAAGAAGTACACGCAGCGGAAGCGATACTAAAAATTAGATTTAGTGACTTTTAAAAAATTTTCCTTTATGAACCTTAAATCCTTTAATTAATTAAACATACATATACAATAACAAAAAGTAGAATACCTTTTGTCGCGTGATCCGATTGACTTACGTCGATGGTAATCCGCAAGATCTTCAATCCTAGCACGAACGTGGATCACCTAGGAGAGTGGTCTCCCTTTTCTTTGAATTGCAAACCTGTGAATGGACAAAACAAACTTTTCTTTTCTTTTTTAGTCACAAAAACAATCAAAAGTATGACTAAGATTATTCCGGTCACTTTTGAGTTCTCAATCTAATGATCGAAACTCGCGTGAACCTAGATCGATATCGTATACACAAGCTTATTGATGAATAAGCAAATAGTATACTATCAAAGAATAATCTAACACTCCTTTTTGTTTTAGTAGAATAAAAAGCTTTCTATGAATTGAGAAGAAGAAGAAATTTGTATCATGAACCCATATTATTCTGGCCGAATTCTATACTTGTCAATATATATGTGGCCTAAGTTTGCTTCTTCTTTTCTTTTATTATTAAGGTTGCCGAAATCCTAACCTAGAAATAACTAGGGTTGCCGAAATCACATGCCCACCATAGGCTTATGTTGAACCCTTATTTCCATCTAGTTTTTAAGACATCAAACCCTAATTCAACTCATAGATCTTTTATTCTTTTATTTTGACTAAATAAAAAAAAACTTCTTATTTGATTAAATAAATAAAACTAATTATTTATTTCCTTATCAAACAAGTCTTTTAATTTTACTTTTAGGAAATATATTTCCTGATTAGAAAATATTGGTTTCTTTAATTAAACAATTAATTAATAAATTAATTAATTCTTATTTAATTAAAACAATGAAACAAAATAATATATTAGGTTAAACTAACCCTTGCCGCCCCACTTAGAGTAAATGGGCCAAAATATTATTTTCTTATTTCATTTAATCCATTGGACTTTAAATAAAAAGCCCACATGTGAACCAGACCCATTCTTACTAAAAGAAACAAGCCCACATGTCTTTCATTAATATATTAATATAATTGAGCAGCCCATTACTTAAATAATGTGCAAATTATATTCTTAATATATTAAATGCAATTCTAGATGGACCCTTAAATTGGTCCGGTAGAATATATCAAGTGATCCATGCAAGTCCGTGTGGATTGGGGATCTTGGCGGGCCATCTAAATTTAAGCTTCAATAGACATAACCTAATCACAATCAACAAATGATTCACTTAGGTCCGATCCATTAATTTTAACTCATTCCACTAAAGAGCTAAAACTGAACTCTTAAATAAAGATAGAAAAGGAAGATGCTCCTCATTCATACCCTAGACAATCATATTGGAGATAGTGTATCCTCGTGATTAATATCAGTAATCGCCAAGAGTTCATAGACCGCCTACAACTCTCCAAGTTACCATATTTACTCATATGACCACGTTTTGAACTTGGATATTTTGACTTGTCCAGAAGCCATGTTTTCAATAGACACTATTGAAAACTCAACGTTGAGATTTAATATCCAATTACCTCAAAACATCCATATGATGATATTATACTCTCATTTAATTAAATGGAGCCACGATGTCCATATCTATAAATGAAGTCTTCTATCAATTAACAAATGAATATCACTAAACTATCGAGGATAGACTATGCGATATAATCGTACTAATTGATAACTCAAATGATATCACTTGCAACCATAAGTCCATCATTTATCTCAGGATTAAGATAGACTCTCCGATTGTCCTCATAATGAAAAGACTTTTATCTACTAACGGTTATAGATAAAGTATTTCATTGTGATCCAGTTCAATGCACCCAGTGCACTAGATCCTTTTGCTCGAAGACACTCCGATGATTTTAGACTCATCATATCTCATTTGATCCCACTCAAATGCTAGCAAAAGAATTCTACAACTTTAACAAGATAAAGGTGCCCAACCTTTAACTTAAGTTGTGAACATTATTCAAGACTAACTAAAGAATTGTGTCTACCACATACATATCCAGATGTACGAACAATTCTTCTTTTCCTATAGTCTTTAGACCTTATGATTATTTACTTTGACAATTATAATATTAAACTATAAATGCTATACGATTTGTTAAACCAGAAATCACTTTATTAATATGAAAAAGATTGTCAGTTACAACATTACACTCTTGCTATTGAGCATAATCCTAACAAAATTGTGAGTAGACCAAAGGCTTTGGAAGAAAAAGCAAATGGTAAATTTCTCAAATTTATTCCTATTTGTCATCATTGTAATATGGTAAGGCATATTCGACCTAGGTGCTTTGAATATATTCGTAAATGTGAACTTGATAATGCTTTTCATGATATGTCTTTGAATGGACCTAGGCAATCATCCATGTATGGATATAGAACTAGACCTAGGAAGACTTTGGAAAAGCATGTTGTGAAAAAAAATTGTTGATGACTTGCTTGCTAAATCTTGTGTTGTGCCTCACTCTACCATGCATAAGAAAATTGATAATGCTTTGTTTGATAATTTTGAAAATGTGACCAATGAGGTCAGGGTGCATGATAAAAAGTCTAACATTGAGTGAAAGCATGTTAGTGGTAAGAGTAGGAGACGTATTGTGAAAATTGTGTGGGTTAGAAAAGACACACCTAAATATCTAGTTGCACAATATGCTTTAAGAGCCAACTCCTATTCTTGGTATCTAGGCAGCGGTTGCTCTAAGAACATGATCGGAAACAAAGAGTTCTGTATGAATCTTGTGTTAAAGGGTTGAGGTTGGGTCACTTTTGGTGATGGCACCACAAAGAAAGTTCTAGGTAAGGGAACAATATGTATCCTCGGATTGCCTAAACTTCGAAACACTTTGTATTTTGATAGGTTACAAGCTAACTTGATAAACATTACTCACTTGTGTGAAATCTTTAAGGAAGTTAGCTTTAACAAAGATGTGTGCACTATAATTGATAAAAGGGGCAAGGTTGTCCTAGAAGTCAAAAAGTCTATAGACAATTGCAATTGTCTTGAGATAGATCCTCTAACTTGCAACATGGCACATGAGTGCAACAAGCTTGATTTGTGGCATCAACGTTTGAGCCATATGAACTTTAAAGACTTAAAGAAGCTTAATAAAGGTAGCAATTTTAGAGGTATACCTAGTCTTGGTAGGAAGCTAGATGGTGTTTGTAAACCTTGTCAATTAGGTAAACATACCAATGTGTCTCACAAAAAGAGCACTTCCATAGCTATCAACAAACCTTTAGAACTTGTGCACATTGCCAATAATCTTAGAAAGGAACATACTAGGAAAGCTTGGATTAAAAAGTATGATGTGATAAATGTTCCTACTCATTCTTATAGACATGTTTCAAATGATAACTCTTTGAATATTGTGCATGATAATGATAATGATAACTCTTTCAAAATGCCATGCGTATCCTGAGATGTTTTGAATTCCCGTTGGGTTTGAGGATTAATTTTAATAAGAGTTGTGTGGTGAAAGTGGGCAAGGTGGTGAAAATGGGCAAGGTGAATGGGGAGGAAACTAGTTGGAGTGACATTTTCAGATGTCCAAATGCTTCCTTACCCATGGATTATTTAAGCCTACCGTTGGGGGGTCGTCCGAGTTCAAAGGTGTTCTGGATGGATTTGATTCAACGTATCGAGAATAGGCTCACCCCTTCGAAGAAAAAATTCCTAAATAAAAAGGGTAGGTTAGTCCTTATTAAAGCGATTTTGACTAGTATCCTAACTTATTATATGTTGGTTTTCAAAATGCCTGCTTGGGTGGCTCATAAAAGAATTCAACTGAATTTCTTTTGGGGCGATGGTTTGGTTGAAAGAAAAATCCATGCCGATAAATGGGATAAGCTATGTAAAAGTAAAGATTTGGGAGGCTTAGGCATTGGGTCTATTGTTAACAAGAATATGTGGATTTTGGCAAAGTGGGTATGGAGGGTTGGGAAGGAGGATGACTCTTTATGGAAAAAGGTCATTTGTGCAAAATATGGAGTCTCACCTAAGCTACTAAAATTGGATTGGTATAGCGGTAACAATGCCTCTTCATTTGTTAAGATAATTGTGGGGCTGCTTCAGTAGAATATGGGGCATGGAGATCTTCTCCATGAGGGGTTGGTGATTTTCATTGGAAGAGGGGATAGAGTAAGATTCTGGATTGACCTAATTAAAGATGGCCGAACCCTTATGGTAGTCTTGTAGGGAAAAATAATAAATAAAAGTGGTAAACGCAGCGGAAGCGATACTAAAAACGATTTGGTGACTTTTAAAATTTTTCCTTTATGAACCTTAAACCCTTTTAATCAATAAACATGCATATATGTTAACAAAAGTAAATTACCTTTTGTCGCGTGATCAGATTGACTTACGTCGATGGTAATCCGCAAGACCTTCAATCCGAGCACGAACGTGGATCACCTAGGAGCGTGGTCTCCCTTTTCTTTGAATTGCAAAACTGTGAATAGACCAAACAAAAAAACTTTCTTTTCTTTGTTAGTCACAAAAACAATCAAAAGAATGTCAAAAATTATTCCGGTCACTTTTGAGTTCTCAATCTAATGATCGAAACTCGCGTGAACCTAGATCGATATCGTATACACAAGCTTATTGATGATTAAGCAATAGTATACTATCAAAGAATAATTTCACACTCTCTTTTGTCTTTTTAGAATAAAAACTCTCTCTTGGAATTAAGAAGAAGAAGTAAGAAATAAAAAATTCAAGCACAATCGATTGTGGTGGCCGAACCCTATAAGAACACATATATAGGTTGGCCGAATTTTTTCTTCTTTTTCCTTTAGGGTTGCCGAATTCTATGTAGACTAAGATTAGGGTTGGCCGAATTCTATAATGTCACTTATATAGGGTGACTTAAATTCAACCCTAATTCTTTTCAACTTAATAGACTTCAAACCCTAATCAAACTCCTTTATTCTTTTATTTTGACTAAATAAAAAGACTCCTTATTTGATTAAATAAATAAAACTAATTTATTTATTTCCTTGTCAAACAAGTCTTTTACTTTTAGGAAAGATTTGTTTCTTTAATTAAACAATTAATTAATAAATTAATTAATTCTTATTTAATTAAAACAAATGAAACAAAATAATATTTTAGGTTAAAATTTTAACCTTACCCCCCACTTGATTAAGATTGGGCCTAACATTATTTTCTTATTTCATTTAATCCATTGGACTTTAAATAAAAAGCCCACATGTGAACCAGACCCATTCTTACTAAAAGAAACAAGTCCACATGTCTTTCATTAATATATTAATATAATTGAGCAGCCCATTACTAAAATAATGTGCAAATTATATTCTTAATATATTAAATGCAATTCTAGATGGACCCTTAAATTGGTCCGGTAGAATATATCAAGTGATCCATGCAAGTCCGTGTGGATTGGGGATCTTGGCGGGCCATCTAAATTTAAGCTTCAATAGACATAACCTAATCACAATCAACAAATGATTCACTTAGGTCCGATCCATTAATTTTAACTCATTCCACTAAAGAGCTAAAATGAACTCTTAAATAAAGATAGAAAAGGAAGATGCTCCTCATTCATACCCTAGACAATCATATTGGAGATAGTGTATCCTCGTGATTAATATCAGTAATCGCCAAGAGTTCATAGACCGCCTATAACTCTCCAAGTTACCATATTTACTCATATGACCATGTTTTGAACTTGGATATTTTGACTTGTCCAGAAGCCATGTTTTCAATAGACACTATCGAAAACTCAACGTTGAGATTTAATATCCAATTACCTCAAAACATCCATATGATGATATTATACTCTCATTTAATTAAATGGAGCCACGATGTCCATATCTATAAATGAAGTCCTCTATCGATTAACAAATGAATATCACCAAACTATCGAGGATAGACTATGCGATATAATCGTACTCATTGATAACTCAAATGATATCACTTGCAACCATAAGTCCATCATTTATCTCAGGATTAAGATAGACCCTCCGATTGTCCTGATAATGAAAAGACTATTATCTATTGACGGTTCTAGATAAAGCTTTTCATTGTGATCCAGTTCAATGCACCCAGTGCACTAGATCCTTTTGCTCGAAGACACTCCGATGATTTTAGACTCATCATATCTCATTTGATCCCACTCAAATGCTAGCAAAAGAATTCTACAACTTTAACAAGATAAAGGTGCCCAACCTTTAACTTAAGTTGTGAACATTATTCAAGACTAACTAAAGAATTGTGTCTACCACATACATATCCAGATGTACGAACAATTCTTCTTTTCCCATAGTCTTTAGACCTTATGATTATTTACTTTGACAATTATAATATAAACTATAAATGCTATACGATTTGTTAAACCAGAAATCTCTTTATTAATATGAAAAAGATTGTTAATTACAACATTACACTCTTGCTATTGAGCATAATCCTAACAAGTCTTTCCTAGGATCTTCGCTCTAGCCGTTGAAAAATCAGGTTGTGTGAGGAATTTTGGGAGATAAGTGGAGGGAATTTGGGAGTGGGATGTGAAGCTTAGATGACTTGTCTTTAACTAGGAGTCACAACAATGGGATGATTTTATTCTTTTTTTGAACAACATTAGAATTCAAAAGGAAGTTTCAGATTCTATTGGTTGGATTTTTGATTCGTCAGGTTCCTATACTCTCAAGTCTTTTTGGCAACGACTAGAAGTGGATTATTCGGCTGATAGCAGGGGTTTCAAGGAGATTTGGCAAGGATTGTGTCCTCCAAAAATAGAAATTTTTGCTTGGCAATTACTTCATAGGACGTTTATTGTTAGAAATGCCATTAGTAATTTTGGAGCTGCAGCTGATTCTAATCTTGATTGTCCCCAATTTCTTAAGGAGATGGAATCTATTGACCAATTGTTTCTTAAATGTAATTGGTCCTGGCTGTTGTGGAATAGATGTATGTCGTGGTGGGAAGTGAGTTGTTTCCCCTCTCCTTCGATTGTTGACTAGTGGAAGGGTTAGTTTGATTTGTGTCCTATGAAAAAATATGAGAAAGTGTGGTGCTTTTTTTTTTTTTTTTTTTTTTGCGGTGGTTTGGACGATTTGGGAGTATAGGAATAACAAGGTTTTCAAAAATGGTGTGGCTAGTTTGAGTCAGGTGAAGGACACGGTTTAATTTAAAGTGGCTTGGTGGTTCAAGAACTTTGGAGGTGGTTCGATTGATCCTGTTACTCTCATGATACTAAACATTAGAGATTGTTGTGTTGAGGCTAGAAGAGTTAAGAATCAGCTTCCTCAGGCTTGGAGACCGCCGACCTTTGGCTCTCATTCTTTCAATGTCGATGGGTCCTCAAGAGGATCCTTTGGTCAAGCAGGCATTGGCGGTGTCCTATGGGATCATACAGGCAGTAGTCTCTATCATTTTTCTGTTAATGTGGGTATTCGAGACTCTATTTCGGATGAAATTCAGGATATAGCTAAAGCTATTGATTTATGTGTTACGAATTCGGTTGTTTTCAACAGAGATATAACTATGTGTAGTGATTCAAGGGAGGCCGTGTGTTGGATTAATGGTGGTAGTCTCGATAGGCCTAACCTGGTTCATATCGTGGCTGACATAAGATGTAATCTCATAAAATGGGACAAGCTCGTGTTTCTTTCATTCCGAGGGCCACCAATTCGATGGCTGATGAGCTAGCTAAGGGTGGTTCTGGTGGAGGGGTGGATTCAGTGACATGGAACATTCCTTGTTGATGTTTGTCTGTTCTTTCTATGCCTGCTTTCTCTTGTGGCTCAATGGTGTGCTCCGTGGGGTTTTGTTTGTGCGTTTGGTTTGCTCTCGATTTCTCTGGTCATGTGTGGTTTTTTTTTGGGTGTTTTTTGCCTATTTTTTAGGGTTGTCTATGCTGTAGTGGTGTGTTGTTGGTGTCAAAGTGAAGCAACAGGTTGTGTTGTGTGCCCTATCGCAGCTCTTTGATATTGCTCCCCTGTTTTGATTGGCCTCAAGCCCTTGAATACAAGTTGCCTTTTAAAATTAAAAAAAAAAAAAGAAAAGAAAAGAAAAAAATATATTGATAATCATGTGAAGAAGAATGTCAAGAAATTTTTGGTGAAAAAGAGTGTTTCACATGATCATATACATAGTCTTGATAATATATTTGTTGATGGCAATAATGATGTGTTTAACATGAGAAATATCTTTAAACAGAAGATTGTGGATAATTTATCTTCTAGATATAATGTTGCCATGAGAAATGATCATGATGGTTTATGTTTTGGTGCACCCAAGTCCAAATGGGTCAAGGGTGAGTGCTCTTACCATTGATGTAAGTTGCACATGTGAGTTAGCTTTAAGTTCAGTGTCTAGTTTTGAGTAACTTAGCTAGCTAGCTTTGTTTCTCTATGACTTTGACATGAACTTAGCTATCTCACATAATTGCTACGATAGTCAAAATCCTTTGATTAACTTTTGAGAAGTTTTTTTTTGGAACCTATATGTTAACAATCATATTAAGACTTTTGGAGAAAGTCATTTTTTTGTTGTTGTTTGAGTTGAAAATGCTAAGTCTTTAGTCTCTTCGATCGACACACCAACAACTTGTTGTCATGAGGACAAACAAGCCAAGAGGGCTTATAAAATAGACGGAGGCTTTACATTTGATGAAAATAGCTTGCAAAGGTATCTTTATATCACATTGCTTGCTTATTTTAATTTTCATCTCTCAATTCATTATTTGTACCACTTCTTGAAGTATGTTATATTAGAGAACTAGTATAGTGTTTCTCTAGTTTGCTTTGACATTTGCTCTTTTAAGATCTTTTGGTGATAATTGTTCACATTGATCTTAATCATGATGTGTGTTATTGTAAGTGTTCTGTCAAGTGAGTTTGAAATGAGTATGGTGAGTGAGTTGAATTATTTTCTAAAGATGCAAGTGAAGCAAACTAGCATGGCCATTATGTTGAATCAATCTAAGTATGCTAGAAACCTAGTTAAGAAGTTTGGCCTAGAAAATGGAAAAAACTTTGAAACAACCATGAGTACTACTTTTAAACTTGACAAAGATGAAAAAGGGAAGAGTGTTGACCCAAGCCTCTATAGAAGCATGATAGGTAGTCTACTTTACCTAACGGCTAGTAGACCAGACATTTTCTTTAGTGTAGGCTTGTGTGCTAGATTCCAAGCCAACCCCAAGGAATCTCACATAAAGGCCGTTAAGAGGATCATTAGGTACGTCAAAGGAACTCATAGTCTTGGTCTATTTTACTCATTTCAAGCTAACAAGCCCAGCAATCTTCATAACCCCAGTTCTACTCAGAATCCTGTCACAGAGCTCGACAAAGCACCCCGCTACTACACCAGATAGGTATCCCGCTATTAAGATCAATTGGGTACCCCGCCATTACATCAGTAGGGTACCTCGTGTCCTTTGTCTCGTTCTTGTGTGTATTTTCTATATATTTTATGTCTAATAGGCTCGTTGGTGCTAATTGTAGGCTATTGATGTAATTCTGGTGTTAGAAGTATGTTGCGGGTGTTCTGGTTGAAAAGGGGCCGAAAGTTGTTGAAGGAAAGACAAAGGGTCATCAACAACTCTAGAGTGCTGGTCAATGTGGGTCACAAACGCACTTCACCCGCACACTTGCCAAAATCTGGGACCTGATATCTGCATAGTTGATAAAGTGCGGGTCAAGTGCAGGTAATCCAACTGCACTCCACCCGTACTATTGCCAAGAACAGAGAAGCAAAAAGTGCACCTGACATTAAAGTACAAGTCAAGTGTAGGTAATCAAACCGCACTCCACCCGCACTCCAAGCTGGAACAGAGAAGTGGAATTTGCACCTAACGTTAAAGTGCGGGTCATATAACCGCACTCCACCCGCACTCTGTGCACAACAGCTTCTGTTTTCATATTTTCATATTTTCTTGTGAATTAGCTCTAGAAACACTTCTCCCTCTCATCCAAATCATCTCTACTCAACTCAAAGGCAACTAGGAGACTTGGATCAAAGCTTCAAGGAAGGAGAGCTCTTCAAAGGTTTCCTCTCAATCTCTCTCTTATTTTTGTATTTGTTGTAATGAACATGAGTAGCTAAAACACCCCGTTATGGGGTTGATGTTATTTGTTTGATGGATTTTGGGCATTTGTAAATAAACTCTATGTTTTATATACATATCCATCTCTATGTTTTGTTCTTTGCTTTGAATGATTTCATTATTGATTTGTTAGGATACACCCTCTTAGCATGTTAATTTGGAATCTTTATTGCTTATTAAATGGATGGGATTTCTGGAATCCGAGCTCAACAACCGCGTTCTTAATCTAACCTCGAACGGGTGACCGGCACTATACACTCTAGGTGGGCATTTGAGAGAGGATTAAAAGCCTTCACTATATACCCTAGGTTGGCTACTTTAGCGATTTTACGAGAACTAACCTTCGAGTAAAATCCGGTTAAATAACCTCGAGCGCCACCCAATCTCAAACGGGTGGCATTTGCTATACACCCTAGGGCGGCCACTTGTGAGGGAATTGGAAGTCATCGCTATACACCTTAGGACGGCTACGTTAGAAATAGGTCCAGCCATAGTTAGATAGATGAGCTACATGGCTAGAATCCCAATTGAGCAACTAGCCACTATTGGTTGTTTATGAGGTATTAATCGCTAGTAGAGGGTTTTCGCTATACACCCTAGGTTGACCCCTTGCTAGTGGTACGTAGCCAACAATATACACCCTAGGTTGGTTACATTTGTCATAATATGCTTAGTTGAGAGTTTGTTGTAATCGCCCCAGTATTCACGTACGAGTCCATCAACTCCATAATTCCATCATCATACATTCATCACTCCATTACCATTCCATTTAGATTGCATTCTTAGTTTAGTTTATATTATATTTTCACCTACCATATACTTTACTTTTATGCTCACTAGTTCTATTAATCCTAATCTTATCTCTGCTACCCCGATCTTAGTGGACGACATCCATGCTTACCACTTTACTCGTATTTATACTTATGAACGCATCGCATAGGTTTTATAAATTGTTTTGACGGACGGTTTTCTAATAGCGAAAATCTTCCCATCAAATGGCGCCGCTGCCGGGGTTCGGTGTTCGTAGTAGTGATTACATTAGTTTTAATATTATTAGTTCGTAGTTTTGTTTTTTTTTAGTCTTTTTAGTTTCTTTTTATTTCTTTGGTAGTTTTGTTTTCTTTTGTTTCAGGAACGATGGATTTATTTGGCCAACACACTTATGCTTATGGGAGAGCAAATCATGTGCATTCTTCAGGAAGAGAACAAGAGGAGGTTGTGGTATGCGAGTTATGTCATGTAGATGGGCACGAGATAGAGAGTTGTTCTTTAAGAGATAAATTTCGGGTGCTGTGTAGACAACATGCTCATAAATTAAAATCCTACAGTCTGGAACCCACGAACACATTTGGAGATTGCTACAACACGGAGCCGCACTACAAGCCATACAACAAATCCTACAACCAGGATTGGAGGCCTTACCAAGACTCACCATGGAAATACAATGAGGCCAATGCATTTTAGCAACCAACATCGTCACACCTTCCAATGACTCAATCATTTGAAGACAAGATGAGAGACTTCATGAAGAATAGTCTTCAGAAGAATGAGCTGATTTTAGCTTCTCAACAAAAGTCTCAAGCTTACATGCTAGAGCAAGAGCAAATGGAGAGACAACAAGAGCATGATAGGAAGGCTACAATGAGCAGAATTGAAGCTCATGTTGAGACAATCCTTAAAGCTATTAAAACTCAAATGCTTGAAGAGATCCCGAATCAACCGTAGCCAGAAGGTGTAACAATCACCAACTGGGGTGATGAGAATGTCGATGATGAAGATAGACATGATTTTGCTGACCACTAGTCCATTGTTGCCAATGAAGAGATGGAGAAAGAGGAGATGAACATAGAAGTGAAGAAGGCGGAAGATGTCCTCGTTGAGGAGTCGCTCCTATTCAAGGAATCAGAGCCTTTCACTCCATCAATTCTTTCTCTGGGCCGCCTGCACAAGGGCCCTATGATAAGTTTATTTTTGGTTTCATCATACCATTTTATAAACTGTGCACTAACTTATCCTTGTTCTATTTGATTAGGAACATGTCATCCCACGAGAAATATTTCCAAGACCTAATAACATATAGGAGTTAGCTCGAAACCTTGGAATTCGGTTAAGCAATCCAAGTAGCAACGTCCCGCCTAGACGATAAATAGTGCACTTGTGGGAGGCAACCCACCTATGTTTGCAATTTCTGAACTTTTACCTTTTTAGTTTTATTTTCGCTTTCATTCAAAAATTTAATAATGTTATGATGTTTTTGTTCAACTGCTGTGGATGATTGCACATTGAATTTATTGAGTATATTTATGGATGATTGAGCCGGAGGCTCGTGTGCAAGTATGAATGCATGTGCTTATAGTTAGATTTGGTTTGGGGGTTGTTACGCCCCATTCCGCCAATTTTGGTAAAATGCTTGATGTTAAGCTTGATAAAAAATCTGTTTGCTTGTCCTTCAATGATATATTACATGAATTTCCTTTATTTGTTGAGCCTATTTTGAGTCATTTTTATTTTGTTAGGAATTGATTGTGGATGATTGGTGCCTAGGTTTGTTTTGAATCATGTTAGGTGCGCCCAGCTACGCCAGACTCTTGTGTCTTCAACATTGAGCACAATGTTGGGTTTTGGTTTTGGTTTGGGGGTGTAGATGCCTTTTCGAGTCGTCTTTTTGAGTCTTGATTCGTTTTGTGTCCATTTTTCAAATTTGCTGCTTAACCAATATTTTGAGCTTATTTAGCTTGGTGAGATACCTTGAGCAAAGTGTTTGTGGTGAATGTGTGTATGCTACGTGTGCTTGTTTAACAACTCTTAGTCACTTTAGGGGTCTCACTTGCACTTCATGGGATTGTCCCATCCTTTAGTGTCCAAGTTGAAGGAACTCGGTGCTCAAGTGCCTCGTTCTAATAATGGAGATTTCCCTTGTGAGATCACAAACACAAGCCAAAAGTATGTATATTTGAGGGAAAATATTTTTCAAATCTGTAAACACTATTCAAACACCAAGCATAGTCGCACTACATCAAAAATCATCATTTGTCATTGAACATGCATCATATATGTGGACTGCTTGACGGAAACTTTTATTCCCTTGGTAGATTGATCCTTTGAAGTGATATTAGGCAATATATGTGTTTTAGCCACTCTAAAAGCCTAAATACTTCACATTTCCGTAATATGTGTGCTTCCAAGCCAATTTTGAAGCCAAACACATATAGACTTTTCCATTCTACACCCATGTTATCCATAACCCAAGCAACCTAAACACTAAGCCAACCCTCACTTAATTGATCTTGTTGAGGCTTAGGAATGTAAAGTTGTGCTTTAATTTGATAAATGGCGTGTACCTAGGCTTGAGTAATGAGTTGTGAAAATGTGCATAGTAAAAAGGAATGAAAAGAAAAGAAAAGAAAAGAAGCAAAAAGTAACAAAAGAAAAATATGCTTCAAATGCCTTGTGTAAATTGTAAATGCTACTCAAATGGGTAACATGAGTAGTTAAAGATTGCACGTAGAGTCTAATTGTATACCTGGACGCCATAATATATTTGGAAGTGGAGTTGCACGAGAAATTAAATGCTTAAGTGTAGAATGTATTGCCTTAACTTGGTTGATTAGTGCTTGTGCCTTAACTTGGTTGATTAGTGCTTGTGCCTAAATTCTCATTCTTCTAATCACCATTCACCATGGCCACGTTACAACCAAATAGAAAAGACCTAGTTGATCTTCGGGGAAGTCTAGATTGGGAATATTAGTTAATGCATGCTTTTTCCACGTTCATGACACATGATTCTTTTATGAGACTTTTTCACTAAAAAGAGCGTTTATTCTATACTAAATGTATGCAACAAATTTGATACCTTGCATACATGTTGCATGAGTGTGAACGTAAGTTCTGAAAGGAAAGATAAGAGAGAATCCTTGTGAGAACCTATAGTTGAAGCAAATTATGCTCGAGGCGTGAGAGTGAGTAGTTTCCAAGGCAATGGTACTTTAAATGTGGGATTCGTGTTGTGCGAGTTTCCCTTGGGGTGCCTTAGAGTTGTTTAGAACATTTTGCATATGCTCATTCCTCACTCCCATTTGCTTTTGCATATCTCTCTGCTAGTTGGTTCTGCAGCAAGTTTTCTTTATGTCTAGGAAAGTTCTTAGTTCGAGTCATTTTTGTTGTCGTGTCTTGTTTTGTTTTGAGTTTACTCAAGGACGAGCAAAGGTTTGATTTGGGGGTGTTTGATCGTGCCTAAATTGTTGTATATTTCGGCCCTTATTTCCTATTCCTTTGTCTCGTTCTTGTGTATTTTCTGTATATTTTATGTCTAATAGGCTCGTTGGTGCTAATTGCAAGCAATTGATGTAATTCTGGTGTTAGAAGCATGTTACGGGTGTTCTGGCCGAAAAAGGGCCAAAAGTGGCTAAAGGAAAGACAAAGGGTCATCAGCAACTCTAAAGTGCGGGTCAGTGCGGGTAGCAACTAAACTACACTCCACTCGCACAGTTGCCAAAATCTGGGACCTGATATCTGCATAGTTGATAAAGTGTGGGTCAAGTGCGGGTCATCCAACTGCACTCCACCCGCACTGTTGCCAAGAACACAGAAGTAGAAAGTGCACCTAACATTAAAGTACGGGTCAAGTGCCGGTAATCCCGCACTCCAAGCTGGAACAGAGAAGTGGACTTTGCACCTGATGTTAAAGTGCGGGTCAAGTGCGGGTCATATAACCGCACTCCACCTACACTCTACGCACGACAGCATCTGTTTTCAAGCTTAAGTGACCTATTTTTGCATCCCCTATAAATAGAAAAGCATGGGAACAAACCATTGATCTCCACATCCTCCCACACATATAATTTCATATTTTCTTATAACTTAGCTCTAGAAACACTTCTCCCACTCATCCAAATCATCTCTACTCAACTTAAAGGAGACTAGAAGACTTGGATCAAAGCTTCAAGGAAGGAGAGCTCTTCAAGGGTTTCCTCTCAATCTCTCTCTTATTTTTGTATTTGTTGTAATGAACATGAGTAGTTAAAACACCCCAATATATTTTTTCTTTCTTTCACTTATATATTTCAAGTCAATTTTACTTTAAAAAATATTAAAAATGAAAAAAAAAAAAAAAAAAAAGATGCTATAATTAACAAACATATCGCTCTTTTAATAACTATTGATTTTGGTCCAATCCATATCATTACTTCTAGCCTCTTAGCAAATAACAATTTAAAGTCATAATAATTGGGGTAAACTATTTAATAATGATTTAGCCTATTTAGAATTTTAAATTAAAACAAATTTTGAAAATTACTATACAATCCATGTTGTGTTACTATTACTAAGACATGTTTATTAAGTAATTCTACAAACTCGAAGGCTTGTATTTATCATTTGACTTTAAAATAATAATAATAATAATAAGGGATGCTATAATTAAAATCTTACTAAAAGCTATATATTAAGTAATTATATAAAGTTTAAGGGATGTATGTAATTTAACTTTTAAGGAATTTTTTTTTTTTTTAAAAGTCAAAGAAATTTAAAATAAAAAAAAAAAAAAGAGGGGGGGGGGGGGGGGTGACCACTTCATACTTTTATATATAGTATATGGGTTGTCCTTGGATGCAACATAGAAAAATTTGACTATGATCATGTCTTCTTTGGTATAACCACATCAACTAATATAAGATTGCATGTTCTAAAATGCGATCACAATAATTTAATTTTGTGATCACGTGTAATTCATATGCAATAAAATTATATATATTTGTGATAACATGTAATCATATGTGATCACATACTATTATATCGAAGAAATACCCTATATATAAAACTCAAAAATGTATTCCAAATAAATAATATGATAACTGATTATAAGAAAAACTGAGATCTATGTAGCACGGATACAGACACGGATACGGGCAGAGACGTAACCAGAAATTAAAGATCGGGGTGGGCTAGAATTTTCATTTTCATTTTTTTTACTAAACATCTACAACACCTGGCTAGGATGACATAGTGTAACGTCCCCGTATAATAGATATTCTAAATAATTACGTTACCAAATTTTATTTTATTTTTTAGAAAGTTAAAAAAAATTATAAAAGAAACATGAATGCAAATATGAACATTAATTAAATTGTATCTTATGATTGTTTAAAAGATAAAACTTATCAATTATGAAATCTAGATCAATGACAATGATGATCTCTCTTTCAATATAAACAACCGTGAAGTTTGTTAAAAATTCATTTTCTATTTTAATGTGAAATGATGTTTTGATAAATTTCATTTCTAAAAAAAAAATTATATAAAATGTTTTTATATTATTATATTAGTTTGATTCATTTGAAATATACTAATACAATGTTATGAGAAATTTAATGAAATTCATTTAATAATACCGTTACTTTGTAAATTTAAAATTTGATTAATTCTAAAATCTCTTTAACTATATTTAACAATAACCCAAAAATTTCAAAACAAAATAAAATATTTAAAGCCATAATATTCACTCAAACATAACTAATTTGAAGACTAATTGTTGATTCAAATTTGGAGAATGGGGAGAAAGAATGGTTATTATAAAAAGAAGAAAAAGAAAATAATTTTTTTTTTCTATTTTGAATAGAAAAAAAAAAAAAATATATATATATATATATATATTTATTTACTATTTTTCCATGGTAGCCCCACACATATCTGTCACCAGGTACGACGATACGACAAGTCTCCAAAAACTAGGATAAGGATACGGTAGGATACGTCAATTAAAATATAATATATATTTATATTTAATAATAATAATAATTCATGAAAACATAATTGATAAATTCATTCAAAAAATATTCAGAATATAAATAAAATATGTCACATAAATTATAACATATTACAAAACCCAAATAAAACATAAAGAAAACTCATAAAATATATTATTAATACCTAATTAACTTCATTATCATCATTCATCAATTGAAAATGAACCATAAATGGCTAAATCCTTAATCAGATTTATTTTTTACAAAATTTATTTTGACCCCTAAACTTTTTAAAATTATAATTTGACCCCATTTTACTTAAATAGTTGTAATATCTCCCCAAACGTATCTTGCCTGTATCTCGATGTATTCTTGTTGTATCCTCCAGCCAAACCTATAAAAAAGTTGAAGGACACTTCATTTGGTGTGTCAGATACATATCCGAAAAGTATCTAAACCGGAAACAAGTTGGATACGACTTACCGCAACCATATGGAGTATCTGTGCTTCGTAAACTAAGATATAAGGTAGACCAAATTGATATATTGCTCATACCTACATTAATAATGTGGTAGATTTTAATCTTCACTTGTTTTTTAAAAACTATCTTGTCACTTTTCTAAACCAAACATTTTACTAATTAAAAACAAAAGTTAAGACTATTTCAACATTTTTTTTTTGGGTAGTTTTATATTGGGAAAATTGCACAAACATACCATGAGTTTTGGTGTAATTGTAGATATATGAAGCTTTTGTCTAAAATTACATGAACATCTCATGCCGTTATTATCTAACCGTTAGTACTTAATGGTTGAAGGGTAAAATAGTCTTTTGACCTATTAATAATATAAAATCACTATTAATTAATGTGTTTATACAACCAATGAAAAAGGAATAGAGGAGATTCTAGATTAGATGATAATTGATAAAAAAATTAAAAATCAAATCACAATTTTTTTTTTTTTTGACAGAAGCAAATTACAAAATCATAGTCCACTCTCATTTTTCTTCTCTTTCTCTTTCTCTTTCATTTTTATTCCACCTTCTCTTTCTTATATAGTTTTAGGGCCTCTCCGGTAGAAAAAAAAAAATTGGTTGTTTTCGTTTTCGTTTTTGGAAAACGATTTTGAATTCACGTTCGTTAACCATTTTTTATATTGTTTTCAAAAATCAAAAACCAGTGTTAAAATTGAAAAATATGGAAAACAAGTATTCCCTAATTTTAATTTTTTTTTTTTTTTTAAAGAAAAAATTATTGTAAAAAAAATTCACAATAATTTTTATTTATTTTTTCTCCTTGACGTTATTCTTCTTCTTCTTTAGTTCTTCTCTCTTCGTCTCCTTTTTTTTTTTATATTAAAATACACAAAATCGATCATATCTTCAATTAGAAAGAACAAAAATGAAAGTTAATAATACATCTAATTATAAGACGATGATGATTACATCAAAATCTAACAGTAGTAGGATACTAGCAGCTCAAATCCATAGCTTTTTTTAATTCACTCATCTGTTTTCTTCATTTTATTACACCCAATATTCTCTTCAAAACCCTTCCTTGAAGAAGAAACAGAGACATTTTTGGCCTGACTGCATATCTTAAATTGTTCTTGGTATGCTAGTGCAGAGATCTCATATTGTAATTCCATCTGCAGATTCCTTGATATTTTTGTGCCCCCACAACCCCAATACTCGCTGCCAAAATCCAAGCCTTTGCTGCTGCTACATTCATGGTTCCTCTCTCTTCAACTTCTCTTAAAAATAAAACTTTTTTTTTTATTTAATTTTATTTATTTATTTATTTTTTTAGATTTTAATATTTGTTTTTTCATGTAATTTATGTTTAGTAAATAATTAAATTTATTTTTAAATTATAAGTTAGTCGATAATTATTTGTGATGAATTATTGACCACTTTTTATTCAAATTAAAAAATTAAAATAAAAAAAATAAAAATTAAAAATTAAAAAAATTAAAAAAAACTACAATAGAAAAACATAATAGGAAAATTACAATTTTGGATATTTTCCGGTTAACCTACTAGACGTTTTTTTTCCCGTTTTCACTTTTAGAATACACCTTTCAATATATGCTACCAGACGCGTTTTTAGACTTCGAAACTGAAACTTAAAACACTGTTTTCAATTTTCTTTTTATTTTTCTTTTCGAAAAACAACAAATGAAAAACGCTTACATGAAATGCCCTTATTTTCTCACAAATCACACTTTTTTATTTTTATTTTTGATAGAAAAACAATCAGTGTAATTTTTCTTCTAGTTTCTCTTCTTGTATTTTCTCATCAATCAAACTAACTTCATTTTCTCAACCAAACAAACTTCCATTATCTCACTAAACAGCATCTAAAGCAAATGCAAAAAAAATTAAAATAAAAAATAAAAAAAAACCTCAAAATCCACCGTGGATAGCTTCTCCAAGAGTCACTGATCTCCTCTAGTAGGAGGAGAAGATGCAGATCTCCTCAGTTTGGAAGAGATTTGCGTTGGATCTCCTTTGTTTGGAGGATATCGATTCCAATCGGAGGAGATGAAGGTCAATGAATTGGAAAAGGTAAGCTCACCAATGGACATGGGGGCTGGGCGGGGTTGGGGGTTCAGTTTGTTGAAATGAGTAAAGCTGAGAGAGAGTAAGAGAAATGTAGAGATTGGGCAATGAAATGAAACAAAAACATATCTGGATAAGATTTTGTTTTTATTGAACATTTTATAGTTTGATGTTTTTATTTTATTTGTTTATTAAATTATTTAATTGAATAAAATTTTTAAAAAAAAATTATATTGTTTAATTAAATGTTGTGGAGTGACAAATAAATGATAAAATAATAATCATGAGCAATTTTGACTTTCAGACCAACACGAAAGTCAAAGGTTAAAACTAGCTGTTGACCACTAATGATAGGGGTTGTTTGTGTAATTTTAAATAGAAGTTCAATATTGCTGCAATTATACCTAAACTCATAGTTTGTTTGTGCAATTTACCCTTTAACATTACAGATCCGTTATCATACGCACTTGCAAAGCATCCAAGATTCCTAGTACATAGTTAAATGATATTGAAACAAGTGAAAGATTGTTGATCCTTTTTTTTTTTTGAAGAAGAAGATTTACATGAAAGATTGAGAATTCATTGACTGGTTGAAGAAATACCAACTTGTCACCAATCACCATCCTCGTCTATCTCTAGTCCAAAAATTGTTCCCACCCACCCACTACAGCTGAAATAGGCTTTGTTTTGGGCTTGGGTTGGTGGGTGGATCCCGCCATACCAACCCCCATTACACCCAGTACCTCCTCCCCGATTTAATCGTTTCACCAACTGTAGTCACATTTTAGCACACGATCAATCTTCTAATCTATCTCAAATTCCGTGTTACTCTTAATAGATGTCACCCCCAGGCCCCAACTCACCCACTTCACCCCTTAATGTTTGCCACAAGCAACAAATGCTTCTTCTATAATATCAGCACCTTGCCACCTTTATATATTTCCTTTACTACTGCAATTGCTCTTATCTCTATCAATCCATACATTTCCCAAATTCCATGTCATCAAAACTATAAAAAATAAAAAATAAAAAATAAAAAGAAATTACATTTGCATACAAGATTCTGTGTGAACCCTGTGCAAGGAAGTCAGTTCCTTGTTTACAGACAGGGTTCAAACATCTTATACAACAACATTATAGTCTGCAGGAAGGACTTCTTTTTATGTCCAACCAATTTACCAACTTCGCTCATTCATACCTGCAACACAATCCATATAGTTTCAGAATCTGTAGACAAAATATTTGTTACAGCGAATGCTTAGAAAGACAAAATAAGTTTCTTTTGTTTCCAACTCTACAACAAATAGCTATGATATCAATTATGGGGATGTGGCCACAGCAGTTGGTTTGCTCCCCAGTCCCCACTCCTAGTTTCCGATACACTCATTTTGTAAAAACTTTGGCTTTCAACAGACATTTGCTTGCGAATAATTTTTCTGTAATGTTTTACAAAAGTTTTGACATTTTCATGTTTTGCATTATTCACAGTCCATCTCCCAAATATTCCAAATAACTACTCCCCAAAATCAAGACAACTTTAAATCAAGAATCCACACTAAATAAAATATAGCTAAATGCCAGCAATTCTGCTGAACCTAATCCCTAAGTTCCTCTGCTGCATCACTCCAAGAATTAATACACAAGAATAGCAAAACTAAATTTAGATATAAAAGCTTTCAAAAAATCAACAAGGCAATTTGTACCTAGCGGTGACTATAATAACAGCAGGTATATTAAATTTAGCGTAAATCATGTATTAAATCCCATCTGTTTTACTACTCCCATCAGATTATACAGCTTAAAGCTAAGAGTCTCAGATAGATGGCTTACATCTAAATATCGCTTCTATAGCACTCAAACTCAACATCCCACCTTCAGCCATCTAAATAGCAATATACTCATTCTGGAAGTAGAAATTGCATATCACAAAGCATGCATATTATAGCTACCTATTAAGCAATCTCCAAACATCACTGACCTCTATTCTCACAAAATAAAAAAAATAAAAAAAAATAAAAAAACCATCAGTGATCTCCAACATCAACAAATATGATGTCCCTCTCACCACCTCATGTTTCCCGAGTCCAATCTAGGATCCCCACTCTATTCTCAGCAACTACTTATAAACATCTAAAACACAACTTCAAAACTCAGCACAACTACTTTAAATCCCTAGTGTTCCTCTTTTCAGCAAGAACCATGGTACTTTTGGAGGGGAAAGACATGAACTTTTGTGGCATTGTATCGTTGATGGCATTATCCTGTTTTATTTGGATTGAGAGGAATAAAAAAAAAAAAAATTGAGGACTCTTGTGGGGAGAAGCCGAGAAGGTGGATTTTTTTTGTAGGATAAAGCTCAACTTCGGGAACTTCATTGGGCTTAGGTTTCAAGTGAATTTAGAGGGATACCGATTTTCTACATCCATTCAAATTGGGAGGTCGTTACTCATTGATTAGTCTATTTTATAACTTCTTCCCTTATTTTGTTAGTGTTCATTTTCTCAGCTGATGGATGGACTGCTTGCTCTCTAAATTATGAACCGTGGAATTATTGAGATTGTTGGGCTTTATTCTAGGAGTTTTTAGCTTTCCTATTTATTAGTTTTTCCTATTTTGTAGGTGCTAGAATAAAGGGTAGATCTCCATATATAAATCTCTGTAATTGTTTCTGGTTTAGTATTACAATAAATCCCTAATAAAGGCTTTCCTCCTCTTTCTTAATGGTATCAGAGCTCGATCTAAGCCATTAAAATTCGGTTGACCAAATACAGCATGGCCAATGACAAGGACAGTTCAAGTTCTGTTGTCACACCCCTTCAAAGGGGCTGCTATTCCCAGAAATCCAGGAGGGCCCGAAGGTCCTCTTAATAGCAACAATTTTCTCCTTCCTATCACCAGTCACAAACTCAATGGAAACAATTTCATCCAATGGTCCCAGTCTATCATGATGTTCGTTTGTGGAAAAGGGAAGGATGACTACCTTACTAGTGCAGCAACACCTCTTTAGAAAGAAGGCCCTAAATATAAAATCTGGAAATCAGAGAATAATATTGTGATGTCATGGTTGATCAACTCTATGACCAATGAAATTGGTGAAAATTTCATGTTCTATGGGATAGCAAAGGAAATTTGGGATGCAGCGAAAGAGACGTATTCTAACTTTGACAATACGTCAGAAATCTTTGAGATAAAGAGTGTTCTTCATGATCTAAGACAGGGCGATCTCACTGTGACTCAATACTTCAACATCCTAACTCGTCATTGGCAGCAGCTTGATGTTTTTGAAGAATTGGAATGGAAGTACCGAAGACAACATCAAATACAAGAAGGTTGTCGAAAAGGAACGAATTTTCAAGTTCTTGCTTGGACTCAACAAGAACCTTGATGAAGTCCGAGGAAGAGTTTTGAGTACAAAACCGTTGCCCCCAATCCGAGAAGCGTTCTCCGAAGTACGAAGAGAAGAAAGTAGGAAGAAAGTGATGCTTGGAAATTGCACCATAATAGCCCCTACAGAGAGCTTGGCTCTTGTCTCTCGTCTCTCGAGGGGTCAGTTTTTCAAGCAATGACAACAAGACACAAAGAGGCAGGCCTTGGTGTGACCACTGTAAAAGACCTAGACACACTAAAGAGACACGCTAGAAGATACATGGCAAACCAGTAGATTGGAAGCCATCCAGACAGCAACATGACCGTGAAAGTCGAGGTTATATGGTCACCGGGGAAGAGACTCCAACAGCTAAATCAATCCCCTTCAACAAAGAGCAGATGGAGTTATTACAGAGACTGATTAGCCAATCCCAACCTGCTCTTGGAAACTAGATTATTGGGTTAGCTTCTCTCGCACAAAAAGGTAAATTCTCATGTTCTCTAAATGTCAAAACAGAGAACTCAAGACCATGGATTATTGACTCTGGAGCCTCGGATCGGATCATATGATTGGAGATGCATCATTATTTTAGACATATAATCCGTGTTCTGATAATTATAAAGTCCGTATTGCGGATGGGTCTTTATCCATTGTTATTTCTAAAAATCTGGTTTTAAAGATTGTTCTTTTGGTCCCTAAGATGAGTTGTAACATGCTGTCCATTAGCAAGATTACAAAAGACCTTAATTGTGTTACTAAATTTTTCCCTACACATTGTGAATTTCAGGACTTGGATTCGGGGAGGACGATTAGCAATGCTATGGAGTGTGCGGGGCTCTATCTTCACAAAGTCAATGATCTTGAAGAACTATCCCAAAACTCAAGTTGGGTCCCGTCAACCAGTCAGTCTCATAGGAATTGTTTCTTAGTTGATAGTTATGACAATAATAGTGCAATTATGTTATGGCATTACAGGTTAAGTCATCCCAATTTCATGTATCTAGAAAAGTTGTTTCCATCTTTATTCAATAATAAAAATAAAAACTCTTTCCAGTGTGAAATATGTCAACAGTCAAAACATGTTCAAAATTCCTATAAAAATCAGCCCTACAAAGATTCTTACCCATTTTCCATCATACAGAATGACATTTGGGGTCCATCTAGAGTTAACAATGTCTCCGGCGCGAGATGGTTTGTGCCCTTTGTTGATGATCATACTCGAATCACTTGGACATTTCTCATGAAGGAAAAATTAGAAACATGTTCTATATTCAAAAGGTTTCACTTGATGATCCAAACTCAATTCCAAGCAAAAATCCAAGTTCTTAGGACTGATAATGGTAGAGAGTACTTCCGGTTCACTCTTGGAGATTACCTATTCAGTCATGGTATAGTCCTTCAAAGTTCTTGTGTTGACACTTAACAAAACGGAGTAGCTGAGAGGAAAATTAGGCATCTCCTAGAAGTTGCTAGGTCTCTCATGTTTTCTACCAATGTTCCTAAACATTTTTGGGGAGAAGCAGGGCTTACTGCTACCTATCTCATCAATAGAATGCCATCTCGAGTACTTGAGTTTCAAAAACCATGTCAAACACTCATCCGTACCTACCTTCAAACTCGTATAATCTCCTCTCTTCCTTTGAAAGTGTTTGGGTGTTCAGTGTTCGTCCATATCCACCAGCAGCAGAGAAGTAAATTAGATCCTAAAGTCCTAATGTGCCTATTCCTTGGCTATTCCACTAATTAAAATGGTTACAAATGTTACTCGCCTGTAACCCAGAAATTCTACCACTCAATGGATGTCACTTTCTTTGAAAATCAGCCATTCTATCCAAAAACCGATATTCAGGGGGAGACTCCAAGAACACAAGAATATCAGTTTTGGGTTGCTGAAAATATTGCCAAGTATCCATCCTTACCCATGAGCACCTCAACTCCAAACACTTCTAAACCTCTCGGTCTGAATCCTTACCTAAACCAATCCAACCCGAAAACACTCAGTCTTAAAGTCCTACACAACTTGTAAATCACAAGGAGTTTCGTGTTATTTAGGAAGGCAAAAACAACATGAGAATGTAGAGCACCAAGCACTTCAACTGTCTTTCCAGAAATCCAATCCGAGTCCAAGCTCTCAAGAGTCTCTGCTAGGTAACAATGCTCTTGAATCTAGTCCTAATAAATCTAATGAGAATAATGATCTTGATAGTCCTGATAAATCTGATGAGAATAATGATCTTGATATGCCCATTGCCTTGAGGAAAGGTGCTAGAGCTTGCACGCAGTACCCTATTTCAAACTATGTTTCCTATGAAGGATTGTCATGCAGGTATCATGCCTTTGTTACAAATCTGTCCAGTATTGATATTCCAAACAGCATTTATGATGCTCTAAAAAGACCAAAATGGAGAGCTGTTGTTGGAGATTAAATTCGGCTCTCTAGAAAAATGGTGGGAATTGTCAAAATTGCCACAAGGTAAACAACCTGTGGGGTGCAAGTGGATTTTACAATCAAATACAAGGCAGATGGTAGTTTAGATCAATATAAAGCTCATCTTGTTGCAAAATGATTCACTCAGACATATGGTATTGACTATCAGGAGACAATTGCTCCAATTGCCAAGCTTAACACAGTCCGAGTTCTTCTATCTTTAGCAGCAAATTTAGAGCGGTCTCTACACCAACTAGATGTAAAGAATGTCTTCCTCAACAGTGACTTGGAAGAAGTGTTTATGGAGATTCCCCTGGGATTCGAAAATGCTAGTAATGCCAACAAAGTCTGCAGACTTCAGAAGTCACTATATGGTCTTAAGCAATCTCCTAGGGCATGGTTTGACAGGTTCACGAAAGTAGTAAAAAGGCATGGGTACACTCGGGGACAGGCAGATCATGCTTTATTCTTCAAACACTCACCATGTGGTAAGATTGCAATTCTCATTGTGTATGTTGATGACATAATCCTAACAGGTGACTATGAAGAAGAAGTACTCAAGTTGAAAGTCACCTTAGCCAAGGAATTTGAAATCAAGGACCTTGGAGTTCTTAAGTACTTTCTAGGCATGGAGATTGCTCGGTCAAAGAAGGGGATTTCAGTTTCTCAACGTAAGTACACCCTAGACTTGATGAAAGAAATTGGAATGCTTGGATGCAAACCAATGGATACTCCTATGGACTCTTCTAGTAAACTGGGGATGGAAAAAGACAACTCCGGTTGATAAAGGGAGGTACCAAAGGCTTGTAAGAAAGCTCATTTACCTGTATCACACACATCCTAATATTGCCTTTCCAGTGAGTGTGGTGAACCAGTTCATGAATAACCCTACCGATGAACATCTTAATGCAATATATCGGATTCTTAGATACTTGAAGATGACTTCTGGTATAGGTTTGTTGTTCAAAAGGCAAACCAAGAGGAGCATTGAAATCTTTTCAGATGCTGATTGGGCTAGTTCAATTACAGACAGAAGGTCCACCTCTGGTTACTGCACATATGTTTAGGGAAATCTAGGTACTTGGCGAAGCAAAAAGCAATCAGTTGTGGCGAGAAGTAGTGCAGAAGCTGAGTTGAGGGCTATGGCTCACAGCATTTGTGAAGGTATGTGGCTTAAAAGGTTATTGGGGGAGTTGAAGATTCCTACTGAGAAGACTATAGAGATGTCTTGTGATAATCAAGCAGCTATAAGTATAGCTAAGAATCCAGTCCACCATGATAAAACTAAACATGTGGAGATTGATTGTCATTTTATCAAGGAGAAAATTGAAGAAGGGATCATCAAAGTTATGTACATAAATACAGGTTCTCAAATTGCAGACATTCTTACAAAAGCTCTTCCGAGAATCAAGTTTAAGGACCTAAC